>JBBMEG010016262.1:0-28691 GCA_037832605.1 Cyclanthera cordifolia
CGTTACATCGCCATAAGTGAGCCGCAGCGGTTACAAGGCCGGCTGCTATAAGAGTCAGTTCATTCCACCCTTTCAAGGGGCGATTCCTAAGCTAAGTACCTTAGTCCATTCTTTGTATTCCTACTTATTCCTTTTCAACCGTTTTTTGACTTAGGCATCGGAGGCCCTGTGGCTCACACCACACCGGTGTGCCCTAAACCCTTTTGTTTTGCAGGCCTTTTCGTCCTCTACTAAACAAATAGTACTGCGGATAGACCGTTGACCATTTTTCGGCATCAACAAGCTTCATGTTGTATTGTTGTAGGTTGTGGAAGCCCTTCATCAAGTCATTCTGATGTCCTTTCCAACCGCTTGCTCTTCATTAGCATACAATCTACTTAGACATCCATGCTATTGCCAATAAGGTGGCTAAACTTCTTGTTAACTAGGATTTAATAGGTAGCGTCTGCATTCTTCAAGCCGAACGTTATGACGTTGTAACAATGTAAGCATGTGCTGGTAACAAAGGTCGTCTTTTCTTGATCATCAAGATGTATATTGATCTGGTTGTATTCTGAGTAGCCGTCCATGAATGTTAGTAGGTTATGTTATACCATCGCATCCACTAGTTGGTCAATTTGAGGTAGCGAGAAGCTATTTTTTGTACAGGCTTTGTTAAGGTTAATGAAGTCAATGAATATTCTCCACTTCCCATTTGGCTTCTTTACCAAAACAACATTAGATAGCCACTCTAGCTAATGTACCTCCAAAATGAACTTTTTTTCTTTAATAGTTCGTCTACTTGTTCACAGATGAGTTCATTACATTCGTGGTTAAACACTCTCCACTTTTGACGCACTAGCTTATGGTCCCGATCGTCGTTGAGCTTGTGGACAATAACTCTTGGATTTACCCCCGACATGTCATCGACGAACCAAGCAAATACATCTACATTTCTTTGCATGAACTCCACAAGGCTTGCTGGTTACTCAAGGTCCAGGTCGGTCCAATGCAGACAGTTTGTGTTTCACTCGACAATAGCACAACCTCTAACTTTTCGGTAGGCTCTCCTCTATCTCGTTCAGCTCATCTTGAGAAAGTACATAGATCTATGTTCGAGGACTAACCCTCCTCAAGTACTATCTCTTGAACAACCTTATCTGGCATTGGCTCTTCTTCGATGGCTCTTACCTCAATAACTTCTATCACTCCCCATAAGGCTGTGTGGTATCATTCTCTCGAGGATAGCTGCTCTCCTCAAGGTTGCCATACCCTCTATAGATGTATGGAACTTCATTAGCTGGTGGTAGATCGATTAGATCACCCATACCCGTGGAGGACTTTGTTGTCCCCTTTGCCAAAAGTCACTAGAAGTTCAATTGAATCTTCGGGGGTCAAAGTGCTCCCACTAAATGACTAAGGGTGTCGCATTAGGCTTGAGCCTTTCTCTTCCCAATTTCATGGCATTATAAGCTTTTAATGATAATACATCGCCGAACTACGACCATCGATTAAGATCCTTCTAATGCGGATGTTGAAGACAATTAGGGACACCACCAGTACGTCGATGTGTGGCTGGTGTAGTTATGCAGCTTCAATGGTAGTGAAATCAAGCAGCCCATCTGCAGCTTATATCACCCGTGCTTCTTCACTTCTAAGCACCCCTTTGACTTGTCTCACATTCTCTTTTCGACTCTGATTGGATTCTCTACCAACAGGTTCTCCAATGATGGTTTTGATCTCTTAAGACCTAGTGAATTTTTACCTACCCTCTTTTTATTGGTAGGCTTTGACCCTTTTCAACCCTTGTCGACATACTCTTGCAAATGTTCCCTTCAGATAAGGGACTTTATGGCCTTTTTTAAGTCGTAGCACTTTGAGGTTGCATAACCATGTTCTCTGTGAAATAGGCAGTACTTGCCTTTATTTGGCTTTTTCGACCCTGCTTTGATCTTAGTTGGCTACTTCAACACCTCCTTGTCATGAATCTTCATCACAATTTGCTCTATTGGAACCATATTTGATGTGTACTTCTCAAACTGACTAGATGGTACCTCTTTTCGGTCGGTATTTTCCTTCTTCTCTAGGGGCTCCTCTATCTTCCGCTTTTGTGACTCCTTGTAATCAGACTCACGACTGCTTGTTGACTTATCACACTCTAGAATAGAGCACTTTCTTTCAATGTTCCCCTAGGAATTTACCAACGACCACGACGACCTTTCATCTTTAAGTCCAGCTACATTCACCGTAAGGGCCGTACCATCGATGTACCCCTCAACTTGCAATGCCTCGTTATTGAAGCATGCTATATACTCCTAAAAGGTTTCAAGGCTTCTCTGTTTCACGGTTAGTAGATGGGTGAACGACTTTTGCTGATCTAGCCTACCTAGGAATTGGGTGACAAATGTTATGGCTAGCTCTCAGAATGATGAGATGGACTTCTGCTTGAGCTGCCTGATCCATCTTCTAGTTGGTTTTATGAGCCTGAATCAGTAAGCTAGTCACTTAGTTGCATCTCAGACTCCTTAGAGTTCCATCCAAGCCTGAAATGAATCTAGGTGCTCTACAAGATCCTTGGACTCGTTATATGATCTTATTGTTGGAAGCTTAATTTTTGCAGGGACAGGTTCTTCTATGATTTCATCAGTGAAAGAAGGATTGACTTAATCGACTAAATTGTCCAAGTCGAGTCCGTTCTAGTCATGCGCTTTTTTCAGCTGAGCTAATCGAGGTTGGTTCTTCGCTCCATCGAGTGCCTCCTCTTATCAGTGCTGGTTGATCACATCTCTCAGGTCCGCCTCCAAGTGTAATCTCGTCTCTCTGGCACTTGAGATCCTGGAAGGTTGTTGGGTGGACGACAGCTGAGGGGTGCTCTGTAGCTAGCTACTTTTAATTGATTATGTTCTACAGCAACCTTCATTTCTAGTGCCGATTCTTTGGTGAACCAAGTACTCTTTATTTCGATCATTATCACCCAGTTGAAGTCGTTCAACCGGTCTTTGGTATCTAGAAGAAGCCTCAATAGCTTGGGCTTTCCCTTTGGCACGATTCTGAACCAAAGGTGTTGACTTGTCTACCATAGCATTCTTCTTGGCGGATCGTACCTCATCGCCTGCCGCGATGCTTGGTAGTTCTTAACAATGGTAGCCTCGGCTGGAGGAGGCTGTTTGAGTACCTTCATTAAACAACCTAGTTATTCTCCCATAACTTGTTATTGTTCTTCTAAAGTTGCGAACTTTCAATCAGTACGCTTCGGTTCTTGCCTGGGCACCCTACCCTAAGCTTCTGGGTGGTTCTTGACATGAATGACCTCGTGTCCTCTAGAGGCATTTATTCTTGGAGCATGATTGTTGTCGAACTTTCTCTCAACAACGTGGTGGCTATGACTCATATTGTTCGACATTATTGCAGAAAAAAGTGTAAGTATCTAGCTTTTTAGATAGAACACTACTCATTTCACAGACGATGCCAACTTTTGATACTAAAAAATGGTCAACCAGATCGACGATAAAGATTTGTTTTGTCGATAACGAGAAGCCTACAAAAAAAAAAAATTCAGGCACACTGGTGTGGTGTAAGCCACATGGCCTCTCATGCCTAAGTTAGATAGATATTTTAGAAAGTAATTTAGAAAGAGTACTTCGAAAATTAGAACAACTTACAACAGTTGTAAGCATAGTTTGGCAAGATTCAAATGGAGAAAGACTAGACATTTTATAACAGACGGGCTTGTAACCGATGCACCTCACTTAATGATGGCTTAATGGTTTATCGTTTCTAACGTGAGCCATTAAGCTCGAAATGAATACCAGCGTAATCCTGACCGTTAAACCTTAGAGGTTTAACAGTCTCGTCTTTGAGGTTACTTGGACTCGGTCAACCTTTGCAGGTCCTTACTTTCATGGTCGACCCCTTGAGGGTGTGACCTTCTCGGTGTCAGTCTAGTATTATACCTAATAGGTGCAACATTCCTAAATGTTACTTGAACTTGATCGTCTCGTCCGCAAGAAAGTCCTAACCTCCATGGCCGACCCTTTTAAGTTTCGATCGATCTCCTTGAAGGTCGACTTTGGTCTTGATCAACCCTTGGGTTCTTACCTCCACGGCTCGCCTTTAAAAGTGGAGTTCTAGCCCTTTTAGCGTAACTGCTGGTCATTATCAACAGATCCAGTCGTCACTTTGGACAGCCGAATCTTAGGGGAGAGTCCTAACCTCGACGGTCGACCCTTAGGGGGTCAAGGCCTTCTCGTTGTAAGTCCCGGTAGTTGCTACCTTACGATACATCGGTTCTAGGGGTTACTTGGACTTGGTCGACTCATCAAAGATAAAGTCCTAACCTCTATGGAGTTTTCACCTACTCGATTGATCTCCTTTGAGGTCGGCTTGGTCTCGGTCAACCTTCATGTGTCCTTACCTCTATGATTTCCTTAAAAGAAGGTTCTTGGCCCTCTCGGTGTAACTCTTGGTCGTTCTCAACGAATCCAGTCGTCACTTGGACTCGGTTGGCTCCTAAGGGAGAGTCCTAACTTCAACGGTCGACCCTCAAGGGGTTGAACCTACTTTGGCCGACCCTTAGGAGGGCCAGACTTGGTTTGGCTGACCCCTAGGTGATCGAGACCTTTCTAGTTGACCTTCGGGGAGTCTTGGCCTTCTTTACCCTTAAGGAGGCTGAATTTTGTTTGGCTGATCCCTAGGGGTCAAGGCCTCCATGACCGAACCTGGAGGGTCTCAGGCTCCTTTGGCCGACCCCGAGGGTGAGAGTGGGCTTAGCCTACCCTCGAGGGGGCCAGCCGCCTTCTTTGACCGACCCTCGAGGGGGGGGGCTTAAAGTGGGCTTGATCGATCCCGGGGGTCAAGGTCTCCATGGTCCGTTAGAGTATTAGGGCTTCCTTTGGAGGACCCATAGGGAGGGGGGGGGTCTGAGTGGGCTTGGCCAACCCCTAGGGGGTTAAGGCATCATTTGGCTACCCCCAGGGAGAGGGAAGTGGACTTGGCCGACTCTCGAGCGGGGTCAAGGGCTCCTTTGGCAGACCGTCATGGGGATCAGATTAGGCTTGGCCAACTCTCGAGGGGACAAGGCCTCATTTGGCTGACACCCAAAGGAGCTGGAGTAGGCTTGACCGACCCCTGAGGTTGCTAGGATGAGTTTAACCGACCCTTGTGGGTCTCGACCTCCATGGTCGACCCCCTGAGGGGTTAGGATGGCTTCGGCTACCCTTCCAGAGATTCTAGACCTTGTTCGGGTATCTCGAGAAATATTTTACGTATAATAAAAACATTTTGTAGATTTCTGAAATATTTTTGAAACTTTTTAAAATTTAGTAGGAATGTTAACAAAAACTCCAAAGTTCTAAGATTTATTTGATTAACAAAAATAAATTGTTTGCCACATGGCATATTGTCATTCAGCCATGTGGCACCAAAGATAAAACATAAACACTCCATAAGTGCTTGTAGCAATTAAAAAAAGACCCCCTAGAACTAGCGGTTAACCACGGCCTACGACCCCAAACCTACTTTAGTTTTTAGTTGCTGGATTAAAATTAAAATTGGTTTTTATCAGAAAGTTTTTGTTAATTTTTCATAAAAAATACCATATTTTATAAAATTTAATACTATTAGACTAGTTTCAATTGATCATTTTAAATTATGGAGACCAATTTCAAATTTTTTATTTCAAATTTAGAGAGTTAAATTGAATTTTAGAAAGTTTATAGTTAAGTGACTATTCTAAATTAAAAAAAAAAAAAAAAGAAGAAGTGACTTTTCTAAATTCCGAGAAGTGAATATTCTGGCGTTTTATTTCTAACTGACGGAGTAAAAACTATGTAAAAGAAAATTGGTTAAATTACAAAATTAATTTCTGAATTTTCTTTACTTGTTTTTTATTATTTATTATTTTTTTTGTAAAAATACTTCATTTCCTTAGACTGAGAAACTATGAAATCTTTGAAAAAAGATCATCCCAATAGTACATAAATCCTAACAATTTAATAAAAGGGCTTTTACATGTATATTAAAAAAAATCATAAATATTTGGTGTATATCATTTTGAAACTATTTGCATCTACGACAATTATTTTAGGCGGACCTATCAAAATGACCATAAAGCCCATGGCTCAAAAACTGATTGAAGTCAACTTGTCTTCTAAATGAAGTCGATCAGTCTATTGATTGAAGTTGATCAATCCAGTGATTGAAGTCGATCTGTCTAGTGATTGAAGTCTGCTGATTGAAGTCAATTAGTCTGATGATTGAAGTCAATCAATCTGGTGATTGAAATCAATCAGTACACTGATTAAAGTTGATTATTGCTTTCTATCATTCTCTCAATCGATTCTTGTATCGATTTCATTTGTTTAAATCGATTTCCATAAGACTCTCTGATCTCTCAATCGCTCTCTCTATTTTATTTCAATGGCTTAATTGGTACGCATTTTGAAACCCTACTCGGTATGATGCATGTGTTAATTAAGTGATTGAATTTGATTAGTTAAGTGATTGAACTGATTGACGTTGATGACTTAAGTAATTCAAGTCCATTAATACTTTGATTGATGTCTATCACTTAAGTGATTAAAGTCGATCAGTACACTAATTGATAGAAGTCTATCAATTAAGTGATTGAAATCTATTAGTTAAGTGATTGAATTCGATCAGTTAAGTGATTGAAGTCCATCAGTTAATGAGTGAAGTCAACCAGTTCACTAATTGAAGTCTACTAGGTGTGAAATCAGAATTACGAAAAAAAATAAAAATCTAATATAAATAAATTTTTGATAAGTTTGTGCTATAATTCTAATGTCACTTACCAAATGTGCTACCCATATAAAATTCTTGGGGCTTTTGCAAGTACATTAAAAAACCATAAATATTTGGTGCATAACACATTTTGAAACTATTTGAATGTATAGCAACTTTTTTGGGTGGGCCTATCAAAATGACCAAAAAGCCCATGACCCAAAATTGATTGAAGTCGACCAGTCTAGTGATTGAAGTCGACCTGTCTGGTGATTGAAGTCTACCAGTTTGGTGATTGAAGTCGATTTTTCTAGTGATTAAAGTCGACCAGTCCAATGATTGAAGTCGATCTGTCAAGTTATTGAAGTCCTCTGGTTGAAGTTGATCAGTCTGCCGATTAAAGTCGACCAGTCCGTTGATTGAAGTTAATCAGTCTGGTGATTGAAGTCAATTAGTACATTGATTGAAGTCGATCAATGCTTTCTATCATTCTCTCAATCAATTATTGTATCGATTTCGCTTTTCTAAATCGATTTCCGTAAGACTCTCTAATCCATCAATCGCCCTCTCTGTGTTATTTCAAATGCTTAATCGGTACGTATTTTGAAACCCTACCATGTATGATGCATATGTTAAGTGATTGAATTCGATCAGTTAAATGATTGAATTGATTGAAGTTGATCAGTTAAGTTATTAAAGTCTATTAATCATTTGATTGAAGTCTATCAGTTAAATGATTGTAGTCGATCAGTACATTAATTGAAGTGTATCAATTATGTGATTAAAGTCTAGCAGTTAAGTGATTGAATTCGATTAGTTAAGTGATTGAAGTTGAGCAGTACACTGATAAAAGTTGATCAGTTGATTAAGTGATTGAAGTCAATCAGTACACTAATTCAAGTCTATCAGGTAAGTGATTGAAGTCTACTAGGGGTAAAATCGAAATACAGAAAAAAAAAAAAAACTGCTATAAATGAATTTTTGATAAGTTTGTGCTATAACTATAATGTCTCTTACCAAATGTGCTACCTACATCAAATTCTCTTTAATAAACTAGTTTTCTTGACCATACGACACGAAAGATGTTTTTTTTCCTTATTGGGATTTTCCTTGAATCACTTTTAAGGGAGAAGACTTGTCTCTACGTACCGATATAAGTTATTTTAGTGTATTTTGTCCTTATTTATCCACTGAATTCTCAAAACAAGTTTAGAAAGTCAACAATTTAGAATTGTTCCAAAATAAACCTACTTAAATTTCAAAGATTTTGTAATCAAGCATAAAAAAAAAAAAGGTGCGTCTTGTTGGTATAGATAGTAAAAATCAATTCCCATAACTTTTCTATTTCCAAGATGCATCTTATTCAAATATGATACAATTCATCCATACACCTCTTAACCAGAGACATTATATAAACTACCTATTAAACAAAGAATTAAAGTTCAATGATCTACATGACTGTAATGGAAATCAGAGATTTACTGGTTTCTACTGAAACCCTGAGGTGTGTAGGAGAATTGACTCCGGGAGCATTTTGAAACGTCTTAAAAGAGGGTTTTGTGACACCTTGTATTATTGTGAAGGGGAATTCAATGAGGTCTTAAGTGAAGATGAGCTTTTGAATGACAATCTAAAAATCAGTAATTCATCAAGGAGTTCCAGGAAATGGCAGATCATTGTTCTCTTAATGATCTGAGGAATTATGAAGATCCCTACACTTGGAGCAGAAGCAGAATTGAGACAAGTGCTTCCCATATTCACCTGGACAGTTTCTCCCTATTTAATTCTAAAAAATTAACAGTATTATTGTTGAACATCTTAATTATCATTTTTCAAACCATAGGCCTATTGTTGAATTCTATTAGGTTGCATTTTCAAGAGTTTATTTTTTAATTTTATTATGGTTTGAAAACAGTTGGGTTAAATTTGAAGAGTGCGTATCTGTTATTGAAAATGGGCAGGGCAAAGTTCGGGGGAATCTGTTTCTGACTGGGGTTAACTATTTGGAATAAAGTTTAAAGTAAAAGGTTGGTGACACAGTGATTTCATTGTTTAATAAACGTTTTAAACATGAGAACTTTATACCTTAAATTTGTGATTCAGCCAAAAAAGAAATTGTGAACTACATTTTGGTGTTTATTTTATTTTACAGAGGAGAGAGAAGTATAAGGAAAAGAGATTTCTGACAGTGCAGGGATTCCCACACTTAGTTTACTTCCAAACCTGTAAAAGATAGATTGACAGGGTTTTTTTTTTTTTTTTTTTTTTTTTCTTTTGAAACAATTGACAGAGAGGTTTTGAATATTGGTTATGCATTTTCAAAATATGGGTTCGTTTGCTTTTATTACTTTTTTTTTTTTTTTTTTTTTTGGAAAATTATTATTATTATTTTAAAATTTGTGGTTTAATTAATTTTTTTTAATACAAATTAGGAGTCGAGGAGCCCTGTGTAACTAAATTAACACAAAATAATTAAATGATCGTGCCATCAACTCTTTGGGTAATTTTGTGGTTTAGTTTCACTTTCCTTATAGACTAAATATTTTTATTTTTAATATTTCAATCTATTTTTTTTAGTTTGTCTTTTATTTTTTAAAAGAAATTGAGTTGATGTCAAAAGTACAATAATCAATTGATCAATATAATGAAATTTATAATTAGTTTTGTCCACATTATCTTATATGCATAACAATCTTATTATTTTAATGACTAAAAATTGAATATTATTATAATATGATGGATAAAATTATTTAATTTTTGAATATGTAGACCAAATATAGATTAGAAATTTAAAAAATATGTTTTTTCCTAAATGCATACTATTTTCAATATTAAGAAAATAGTAAATAAACTGCAATAGAAAATGTCAAAGGTAAATGGTCATTTAATCTATTTACCATCCTTTTATCATAATTCTTATGACTAAAAAAAGGAAATCATATTGTAAAAGTAAATAAAATTTTAATTGCTTTTTAAAATATTTTTTTCTTTTCTTTTTTTGTACAAAATTTAATATTAACCAATGAAAAAAAATATTTTTAATCCGAGGTCTGATTTCTAATTAGTTTCCATGTTTTAAAATTGAAAATTTTATCTTTAAATTTCAATTATGGTCAACTTTAGTAATTGAAATAACAAAAACATTAGTCACAATCACATGATGTATAGTTAACTAAAATGATAACTAGATTAATTTCATTTTAATATACTGATAAAATAATTATTTTAATTTCAATCTGAATTCAATATTTAAAAAAAAAAAACAAAGAAAAACTAAAAAACACACAAAGATTAAAAGTAAGCATTATTAAAATATTAAAGGTAAGAATATTCGAATATGAATCATAAAGACCAATCTGAAACTTAAATACAAGCTTAGAATCAAAATTGTTCATTATTTATACGCAAGGACCAAATTAAAACTAAATTGCAAATTTAGATACATAAAAGGTAATTTTTGCAATTTTTTTTTTTTTTTTTTTTTTTGTATGGTTTTATCATTTTGTATATTGATGGAAACCCAAATACCACATTCTGAGTTTATAAACAAAAACCATTTCCCCACTTTTATCTGCACTTTTCATTGCTACTGCCTTTGCAGCTTTTTATTTCAAATTATTTTCTGCATTATTCTCTCTTTTTCTCAAGCTGTATTATTCCAATCATTTTTGTTTCATTCCAATGTGGGCAAAACTCTCCCTTCTTCAACTCCACAATTTTTTTTTTTTTTTTTTTTAATTTTAATCTATATGGATTAATCACGTGTTTAATTATATAAACTAATGAGCTTGAAATTGTGTAATCTATGCCATGATAATCCAGCTTATTAGAAAATGAGTTTCTATACGTTTTGTTTTGTTACAACTTAATTAGTTTCAAATATCATTATATTATTTCTATAAGATATTGTTTCACTCTACTATGTTTAAATGTTTAGAAAAATTTTATAAAATTATTTTTTAAATATATGATCATCGAATTCATCATCTTTTAGAAACTGATCTTCTTCAAAAGTGTGGTTATATGTTTATGTTTACGTAATGTTAAGTTTGATGGAGTAATATAGTCAGGCTAGCTATATTACTTTCACCCTATTAAGCTAGGTAAAATTAGAGGACGGAGCAATGTTATGTCGTTTATTTGTTTCTTTTAAATGTCAAAATTTCTATTTTTTTTGATATTCATGAATATTGTACGCATATCAAATATTGTCGTGCGGTATGTTTGGATGTCAAGAAAACCTTGATCGCAAATTCTATAATACACCATCTTAAAACAAATACGTAGAGCATCACAAATTATTAAGGAAATGTTCGGTTTTGATTTTGAGAAAAGAAATATAAAAACATTTTTCATGTATAATTGTGTAGAATTTTGTGTGATTATATCAAATTCTCTTTACATGATGTTTTGAGAATCACGGATCCAATAGGGGTATGTAGGTCCATTATGATTCTTGTTCTTAAAATATAACCTAGGTTTAGCTATTTGCTATACTCCAACCCATTTCAATACTGTGTATATATATATATATATGTATATATATATATATTTCAATAATTAACATGTATTTACTTTTTCCTAATTATATATAATGAATAATATAATACTCAAAAAAAAAAGAAAAAAACTTGAGAATTCTCAGTTTTGGTGGATTGATTGACTCGTTTGTTAGTTTTGTTTTTATTATCTTTGAACATAATAATGCCATTACCTACCCTCTTAAACCAAAAAGTAACTAAAAATAGTGAATAAATATTATCTCTATTCATTTAAGATTTTATATATATATAGATATATATATATAGATATATATATATATAGATATATATTTCTATAAAATGGCCTGGACTTTTATTAGGGTTATTGATTTGATTGAACACAATTTTACATCAATTAATTAGTTAATACATGTGCCGCTGATATTGAACTCGATGAATACCAAACTCGTCACTAGATGAATACCTAAGATTTTCGATTATAATAATTGAAGAATTGGTTCAAACTTAAGAAATGTTTGTTGGTAGGATTTATTTTTAATTCTTTCGCTAAAAAGAATAGTTAAATTATTTCTCAATTTTTTTTTAAATTTCCCTTTTAACATTTTTACTGTTAATTATGTTTTTCAATTTTAAAATTAGTAGTATTTTCGCAATCAATTTTTTTTTTGTTGCTTGTCATTTTATTTATATTTTTTTATCTACACATTTTCTTCAATTAATTAATTAAAAAAATGTGTTCATTTACCTAACAATTTATTTTTAAAGTATTTTATTTTGAAATTTAAAACTAAAATAATTTGATAATCAATTTGGTATTTTCAAAAGCTATTTTGTAATCTAAAATCAACTACAGTTAATTTTTTTTTTTTTTAATTCATGAATATTTTTTCATCTACTAATATCATTTAGTTCGAACTAATTTATTGGAATTTATTCCCATTCACGTATTATAATATTTTCAAAATATATTTCATAACTGAAACTTAACAGTAATTTCATAGCTCATTTTATTTTGTTACTAACATTTTATTTATTTGTATTTATCTAACATATATATCATTAGTTCACCTATTGTGTCATCAAACAATTTAATTTCAAAGTTTTCGGGTGACAATTCAGACCATAAGAAGTATGAAAAAGAAATTAAAAAGAAAAATAAATTAAGTAATACAACGAAAAAAAATTCATAATGATCAATTTTATTTTTTATTTTTACAAATTTTATTAATATTGTTTTATTTTTAATATCATTAAGTTTGAACTGATTAATTGTAATTTATTCTCATTTATACCATATCATATGTTTTCAAAATATGTTTCATAATTTGAAATTAACACAATTTAATAATCAATTTTATTTTGTTTCCATACTTTTATTTATACTTATTCATCTAACCTCATATTATGAATTAGAATTAGTTAATTTTTAAAGTTTTACCGGGATTCTTTAAAATAAAATTCACATTAAAAAAAAAAATTTATATGACCAAGAATAGAACTAGTAAAAGCTAAAAAAAATATAAATGAAATGAAATAGTTTTAGCAAAAAACTGTTCTAAATATAAATATAATATTTGAGATTTGAAATAATACACAAGCCAAACTATATTTTTTTTATTAAAAATAACTCATAAATGTCACATCATCATAAATAACAAAATTCTCTTACAATTCTTCTACAAAAAATCGCATTCAAACAAGCCACTATCATAACATTTCAACTATGTCAAAAAAAAAACTTTTCTACGAATAAGTATATCAAAACGCCCTATTATAACAAGTACTCATTCACCAGCTCTTCCACAATTTGGATGAAACGTTCTTTCTTTATGAGAGTTTTCTTTCTAATGGGAGTTATTTTTAGTGGATGAGTGGGTGAATTTTACTATTTTTGGCAACTGTAGTGGTGATTATAGTAATTGGTGGCTAGTTTTTCTTGTTTTTCTGGTGAAAGGGAGTGGCCAGTTTTAGAAAATTTCTCAAGTTCGCTTTCAACAGTGTGATTTTGATTTTATCATGGATGATATTGTGGAAAGGTGGACAACTTTCAATCTTACTGACTCGGAGAATGTTGGTGTGACCCCATTCATAATGATCCAATGCACGACATGGAGACCATTGATCGATGTAATATATAATACGAGCGGTTGCGTCAAAGAGGTTTCACTTTGATACTTTCCAGTCTGTAATGAAATCGGTCTGGAAGTGTCATGTAGACACGAGGATGGAAATTGTGGGGGAGAATTTGTTTTTTGTACAATTTCGTACAACAATGGAAAAGAGATGAATTCTAGCTAAGGGTTTGTGGTGTTATGATAAAGCGTTGCAGGTTATGGTGACTCCAAAGGCTGATCAGCAGGTTAGTTCCCTCAATTTCTCTTACTCAGAAATGTGGATCTAGGTACACAATATTTCTTTTAATTGTAAGACTAGTACCATGGCTAAAAATGTTGGTTCGATGGTTGGCACGGTCATGTGTGTTGACGCTGATGAAGACGGGCGAACAGTACACCTTGTACTTCGAATTCGGGTGGAAATTGATGTTACATAGCCGCTATTACGAGGAGGTGAAGGTTATGATAGTGAATGATCAATTTATATGGTGTCTCAGTCAATATGAAAGGCTTGCGGATTTTTGTTATTTTTGTACGATTATTGGACATTCTTATAAAGAATGTTCAAAGGTGGTGGAAGGATCAAATACGGTGAGGTATCAATATGGTGGCTGCTGAAGGTAAAGACATTATGGTCTGGTAAGTGAGACTAAAATTACATTTGGTGCTGAAACAATGACAGAGCTAAATGATGGTGACCATGGAAGAGGACTGAATAGGCCAGAACGGTTGGAGTGGGGGAAGTGTAAGAATGGAAGAAATGATGAGACGAGCTGGAAAAAAACAGAGGAGGTGATGAATCTGTTGCTGTCTGGTGAGGCAAATCGAGTGCTAGTTGGGGAGTAGTGTTTGGGGGCACCAGAAATGGTCTTATCCGAGAAGAACTCTATTCTCTCAAATACAAATAGGGAGGAGAGGGTAAAGAATAAGGATATGAACATTGATGTTGTCATGCCATGGATAAAAGGAAAGTCTCTTCCAGTTGGTAGTGTTAAGGAGAACTTGGAGGATGATGCGAGGCTTGGGCAGAAGAAGCAATTGATGAAACAAAAATATGAGTTAGTGGTGCCAGAGGATGTGAAAAGTGTATATAAGAAGTTGAACGGTGAGAATGACTCAATCTCTCCTAGCTCGGTGAAGGTTGTGGACCAGCCTCGTAGGGGATTATGAATTGTGTATGTTGGAACGCTAGGGGATGGGGAAGCCTCAAGCGTTCCGGGATCTTTGACACATTGTCCGAATGTGCCGTCCCCAGGTGGTTTTCTTTCTGAAACGAAGTGTTCAAAGCCACGAATGACCTATATAAAAGAACAGCTTGCTTTTGATCATTGTTTTTATAGTTTCGAGTGTGGGACTAAGTGGAGGCTGGTGTTTATTATGGTGTGGTTCGGTGTCTGTGACTCTTCGGTCTTATTCAAAAAACCATATTGATGTTTTATGTTGTTAGAAGAGTTTGACTTGGTGTTTTACTGGTTTATATGGCTTCCCGAAAGCAAAGAACAAATATTTAACGTGTGAACTTATACTAAGACTATATAATCTAGATGATTCGCCATGGTTGGTGGGTGGAGATCTCAATGAGTGTCTGTGAATGATTTGCGATCTGTTTCGGATGATGTTAATCTATGTGATTTGGGATATGGTGGCTCACTGTTTACTTAGACTAACAGATGTACAGTTACTACTCCTATTATGAAAAGGTTGGATCGATTTCTTGCGAATGATTCGTTTGGTAAGCATTTTGAAAGTAAGCGAGTGATGCATTTGGAGTGGTGCTCATCTGATAACAGACCAATTAATCTAACTTTACATGTTAAACAACCATTTACAGCTTATACACCACATAATCGATTCCGGTTTGAAAAGTGTTGGATGAAAGATGAAGTTTGCGGTGACATGGTGAAAATTGCTTGGCATAGTTCTCCACGAGGAGAGGAAACTAAAGGCTTAGTGGAAGTCTTAAAGCTATTTGTAAGGTGCTGGGACCATGAGGAAGACAAAAGAATAGAGGTATATTGGCAGAAGTAGAGCTTCTAAAGAGCCAAATTCAAAAGCTTATGATTAGCCCTTCTTCGCCAAATTTTTCTTTGATATCGAAGCTTGAATCCAAACTAGAAAAGGCTTATGAGCTTGTAGAAGTATATTGGAAACAAAGGTCGAGGGAGAGTTGACTAAAATGGGGAGATCGAATACTAGTTGGTTTCATAAGAAGACTACTATAAGGCATCAACGAAATTTCATTTCTAGGCTCAATAGAGCAAATGGAGAGTGGTATTATGATGAATCAAGCATTGAGAAGGAACTTATAAGGTCTTTTCGAAAATTCTTCACCTCTTCTGATCCAAATCTGAATGCTATGATGGAGCCTATGGAGTATCTTTCCCGTACTTTATCTCAAGAGATGGTTGCAAGGCTTGCACAACCTTTCACAAGGGAGGAAATCAAGATAGCCTTATTCCAACTGCACCCTACAAAAGCACCTGGACCTAACGGTTTGCCGACCTTTTTTTATCAGTGCGATTGGGAGACAGTCGGCGAATCTATGGTTAGTACATGTTTGGATATTTTGAATGTGAATTTATTTCTCAAAGCTCTCAACCATACTAACATTGCTCTTATACCGAAGTTGAAAAATCCTAAGACTGCAGTAGATTTTCGACCTATAAGTTTATGTAATGTGGTCTACAAAATGGTGTCCAAGACCATTGCAAATAGGTTGAAGGTAGTATTGTCACATTTAATATGTGAATCTCAAAGTGCTTTTGTCCCAGGCAAACAAATTGTTGATAATGTTATTGTGAGTTATGAATGTGTGCAATATATCATGTCAAAGAGGCATGAGAAATGTGGTGCATCCGCTTTAAAACTCGATATGAGTAAGGCGTATGAAAGGGTTGAATGGGAGTTTATGAGAACTCTTATCGGCCATATGGGTTTTCCTTCTAAATTTATTGAACTTATTATGGATTGTGTTACTTCGGTCAGTTTTTTCGATATTAATCAATGGAATGCCAAAGGGGTGGTTTCAACCAAGGAGAGGTATTAGGCAAGGTGATCCATAGTCAACGTATTTGTTCCTCATTTGTACTGAATATCTCTCTCGTCTGATTGAAAAGGCTCACAAAAAAACTAAATTCAAGGTTGTCGGATAGCTCGGAATTGCCCTACAATCACCCACGTACTCTTTGTTGATGATAGCCTATTATTCTGCAGCGCCAATCAAAGAGAGTTTTATGAAGTTCAAAATATTTTTCATTAGTATGAAACCGTGTCTAGCCAATGTGTGAACTATGGAAAGTCGGCGATTCTCTTCAACCCGAATGTTCCTCCTACGTAACGAGATAGGTTAAGAAATATTCTACATATTCAGGATACTGAGCATCTAGGAAAATATTTGGGTCTTCCCTCTCATTTGTCTAGGAATAAGGGGGTAGATCTTGGCTATATTAAAGAACGGGTTTTAAAAGTTGTGGTGAGTTGGAAAAGATCTTTGTTCTCTATTGGAGGAAATAAAATATTGATTAAGGCAGTTGGCCAAGTGTTACCTACTTATGCTATGTCTTTTGTTAGATTGCCTAAGGTCTTTTGTAAGGAAATAACAGCATCCTTTGCAAATTTTTGGCGGGGATATTCGAATGGAATAAAGAAGATACATTAGAGAGCCTGGAGCAAAACATGTTTACCTAAATTGAAGGGAGGAATGTGATTTCGGGATATAAGTGGCTTTAACCAAGCCATGCCGAGAGAATCCTAAAATTTCCTAATTCTTTTGTTTCTCGTTTGCTAAAAGATAAATATTTCTGTGAGGTATCATTGTTGGATGCCCAACAAAGGACGAATTGTTCATATGTATGGAGGAGTCTGTTATGGGGATTATAACTGCTTAAAAAAGGAATAAGAAGTCAAATTTGTTAGTGGAGATCCACAAAGGTGTTCCAGCATCCTTGGCTACTACGTGAATCAACTTTTCGATTGATAACACCTGCCGGATTGAGTACATGATCTTTGAACGTAGCTAATTTAATTAACCCTTACGGTGTTTGGAATGTGGACAATATTCAGGAATTATTCTAGGAGGAGAACGTTCGTGCAATTCTGGAGGTGCCTATTTGCCAGACTCAGTTGGAGGATTCTTGGATTTGGCTCTATACCCTTAATGGTGTTTTCACGGTTAAGAGTGCCTATAAATTATGGGCCTCTTTAACTTATCAAGACTCTTAACCAACAAACTGAATCGTGGTGGAAACTGCTATGGGGATTATCAATCCCATCAAAAGTGAAAATTTTTGTTTGGAAGCTGTTTTATGGTCTATTATCGCTTAAAACTATTATGTGTAATCATCATATGTCCCTAGATGCTTTATGCAAATGATGTAAGAGTAAAGTGGAGACTATTTGCCACAAATTTTTGTGATTGTGTAGCACTTTTGTGGAGATGCTTCAAGTTTCGTTTGAATTTCTCTCTGGCTGAAGGATTTGGGATTGTTGAGTTCTTGTGCTGCGTTGGTGAATCATTGCGTAGGAATGAGCTGGAACTATTTTGTCTGGTTTGCAGGTCTTTATGGCATCGAAGGAATCGACGGGAGAAAGGGGAAAAACCACGGGAGGTGGATGATCAGGTTGATTGGATTACTCAATACTTCAGAGAAGTGTCTCCTCCCAAATCTCAGCAAACTCCAAGGGTGGTAAGTAGGCGAATTCGGCGATGGGAGCCCCCCTAGTGGGAAAGCTCAAATTAAACATCGACGTTGCCTCATCGGCTAAGGAGTATGGATTAGGGTTGGTTTACTAGACTCTAATGGAACCTGTTTGTTGGCTGCTTCATTGTTTAGTGAGGGAGGAATCAACCTTCTATGTGCGGAAGCTCGGGCGATGCTGGTAGGTTTGGAAATGGCTTATCTTTGGCGGTCCACTCCCTTGATTGTTGAAGCCGATTGTAAAGTTTTAGTTGAAGCTCTCAAAGACAACTCCCTTTGCAACTCTTCGGTGGGCATCATTCTCGATGAAATTGGCTTACAGATGGAAATATTTTCTAAAATAGATCTGTGTTTTGCTCCACGCCAAACAAACTCGGTAGCACATGAAATGACATCTTTTGGGGTAAATTCTTTGAAAAAATTGGTTTGGTTTTCTGACGTGCCTACCATTTCTTTTATTTGATCAAAAACAATGTACCCCTAGGGGTTTTTCTTTAAATGAATGAATGCAATTAATCTAAAAAAAAAAAACTCTTCCACAATTTCTCAACCAAATCATTTTTTTGAATTGTTTTACATAATTCATGCTCTTGGTTGAGATTGTTTTTTTTTTTCTCTCCTTTGCTATATTAATCTGCACCCTCTTTTTTTTTTGTTATAGTAATTTGCTCCATAATTGTTTATTATAACTTTTGTTACAATGTGTCTTAAATATATTTATCATAAACTTTTCACACTAATAACTTTGCATCCAAATTATAATTCACTGTTTATTATAACCTAATTCTTTGTAATAATTTAATTGATGCATTAAATATGACATAAGCGATCAAATTATGATAATTATTTACCTAGTAACCAAGTTTTTTGTTTTAATTTCTTTGAAATCAAATATAATAAATTTTGATAATTGCATCTTTAAAATACACAAACTGACTGAAGGGTCTTGGCTTAAGAATAAGAGAGAACAGGAAATTGGATAATTTGGAGATTGTACCACTTGAAATCATTTTCTCATAATCATGTTTTACCAAAATCATTTTTTTATTCTCCTTCTAACTACTTTCTAGTCTTCTGTAACAACTTTTTATAATTATTTTTCACTTTCGTCATATCCATTAATTTATTTCATTATTATCATTTTTTTCACCTGAAACCCAAATAATCATTTTCTCTATAATTAAAGTGACGAAACTAAATACTGATCATAATTGTATTTGGACCACCAAGAATAAAGGAAAGAATATAAACGAGGATGATTTGGTGTTTGTGCTAGTGAGAATCATTCCCTCGTAATCACGTTTTATTTATTTATTTTTTTTTTTTTTATATTCTCATCTTAACTATTTTCTATTCTTTCCATACTAATTTTTTTATTCTTCCCATAACAATTTTTCAATTACATCATATCCATTATTTTATTTTTCTAGTTATCATTCATTTCACGTCAAACACAATTAATCATTCTTTTTATAATCATTCTCTTTCACATTCATCCACATTCTCATTTTACTTCCATCGAAAGGGTTGGTGGCACGTTGGTTTTCATTATTCGATCGCGAAAATTAGTATTTGGCTCTCAATTATTTGAGAGTAGTGGTGCCCTCTATATAGAGTTTGTGGTCCCCTCCCAATTTATATATTTTTAGAAAAAAAAAATCTCATTTTCCTTCCCAAACACACCCTAAATTCATCTTAAATTCATCTTTAGTACACTTATTATTTATGTAGTTTTTTCATTTTTTTCAAAATAGTCAAAATGAATGAACTAAAACACTCATAAATGTTCCACTTCTTTTGACGCATTGAGTATCATTCGTTTAACCATTGGTATCATTATAAAATTGTTCACAAATACTTATGAAGTTATTAAAATAAAATAATGGAATAAGGAATATTAGCATAGAGCAGAGCATAAAAGTAATGGTTTGGTGCTGAGTTTACGGGTAATCATTCTCTCTGTAATAACATTATATTAAAAAAAAAATTGTTTAGTTTGATCCTAACTACTTTTTATTTTCATATAACATTTTTTAATTCTCTTATTGACTATTTTTCACTTTTACATATTCATTGTTTTATTTTTTAATAATAATTTCTTCCTTCTAAATACAAATAATCATTTTCATCAATCTAAATACAAATAATTATTCTCTTGATTATAATCATTCACTCTAATTTTTATTATCTTCCTAATTATTTTCATTCACTTTCCTCTAAACCCAATATCAAATAAATTCAATTTTAATAAAATACATATTAGGTGTATATGTTAGGATCAAAGCGATCATAACTCAACTGACACTGGTAATGTATTAGTATCCACTCGATCAATGATTCGAATCTTTATAATGTCTTCTATGTAAGTTTGTTGTCTCCCTGTTCCCCTTGTACTTGAAGAAAAGTGCAGAGGTTTAGTTCAAAGGTTTGTTTAGCTGTTAGCCCTTGCGGAAAACGTTCATATAAAGATCTTCATAATTTATTTATTTATTATTTTCTTTTTTTTTTTTACTTCAATAAGTCTATAAACCTAACTTTTACTTCTACCATTTTATGACTATTCCGGTTATAATTAAGCATAATCCTAACAAAGTTTTGTGCCATCAAATTATTAATTATAATCTCTTAATTAATTCAAACAACATTTTTTGTATTCAACATTCAATCACTCATAATAATATCCTTTAGTCAAACATACTCTCGTTGAATTATGCTCATGATTCTACTTACTTAAAAATGTTGAGTTATATTATAAATCACTAATTAATCGATGAGTTGAAGTAAATTTAAATATATTATATTAAATAAAAATTATTTACAACCTACACAACTAAGTACTTTTTTTTAGAATAGATAATCACATTATATTAACGGTGATCACGCCATCCCAAGGCAAGCCGTGGGGAGACATCAAAGGAATAGAAACTACAAATTAATGTCATAGATAGGTCTAGAACAATAGTGTTACGAAACCTTTCAGTTATAAAGTATAGTTTCATAGTTTGAGTACTATTATTCATTTTTTTAGCTTCTACAAATATATCAAAATTTCATAATCCAAAAGCATATTTATTTAGTATCCTTTCATAAGAAAATTATCTGCTTAAATTCCATTTGAGGTTTTTAAATCATAATAACTATTACTATTGTGATAATGTTTAGAGTACAGGTAAATAGATCTATTAATATTAATAAAATAGATGAGCTTTTTGATCATCACTAACTGATTTAGAGATAGACCGATACAATTTAATAGCGATGTTCATACATTCTCTAAAAATCGAATCAATTGACCAAAACAGATTGAATTAAGGTTATTAGATTTATTTTCAAGCTTGATCAGTTAGTGTTGGTTTGAGTAACATCTTTAAGACTACTTATTTTCATGTTAAATTATGAACCGAGGTCAATTTAAAAATCAACAAATATAATAATCCTCCTCCTCATGGAATCTAAATGATGCCATATTCATAAAAATTGGACCACCAGATAGTATTGCACATTCTTATTCGACTAATACTTAAAATATTTAATAAATTAATATTTAATAAATAATGCATATTTGGATACAATTCCAAGGAAAATGAAGGAAAGAGAAAGAGATTAGAAAGGAAGAAAAATGATAAGAGGCCATTTGGCCCGCCGGGTTGGGTCTGGAAGGGTTCCAACCCGGAGTTTGGCCCCCAGGTTTCTAAAGCATCCGAACTCGATGCGTGTGGGCCACGTGGTGAAATAATTTGGCCGGTGGCTCCACTTGTCTTCCTTTTTCGTTTCAGCAATTGTTTTTTTTTTTTTAGTTTTTTTTTTAATTACACTTTTGATTTTCACCAATGTTATTTATTTATTTTTTTAGTTTTTGTTATAATTAGGACTTTTTAAAACGAATGAAATATTGTTAACCAAATGGTCTATTTAACCTATTTATTTATAAATCGTATATATTTTATTTATGTGTTACTTTACATTTAATATTTATAAATCATGTATTTTTTTATCATATATCTTATTATTTAAATAATATTTGTAATTATTTATTTATATGTATTATCATAAATATATATTTGATCTTTTTGATTATTGTTTGTTTAATCAATTATTTTACTTCATTTGATAATCGAAAAAATATGTTCCTTTTATTTTAATAATTATTTTCAAACTATTGTTGATGAATTTGAAAAAAGAAAAAAAATCATTCTTTATATCATGTCCTTTAAAAATATTTGTAATTGTTTTGATCATTTAACTTTAACAAATTTTAAATTTCATAAATAATCATAAAAGGTAAATAAACTTTAAATATATTATTTTATAAATAAGGAAACAAAATGTATTTAATAAAATAAGAAATGAAATTTTGAAAGGTTGATTTTTTATAAAAAAATTGAAAATATTAATGAAATATTCAATTAAAAATATTATTTATTAATTATTTTACTTTTTATAAAAAAGTAATTACATCTCATCACATCCCATCAATCTACTTTTATCCCACCCGAACCCATCACCCCAAACATAGTTTTTCTAACACTTCCAATCCAAACTGCACCCCAAACAAAGTCTTTTTAACACTTCTCATCTCATCCCATCACTTTTCATTCCTTCGCATCCTAATCTGCACTATCCAAACGTGCCCTAAATAAAGAAGATAAAAATAAATTAATGATTGATTGATCTAACTTAATGGGTGAAGCTATAATAATGAAAGGATCATTTCCCTTTCCTTCCCATAGATTTGGGTCACCAAATATATGTATAAATTAAAAAATATATTTTTATTATATATTTTTGGAATCTGACACTGTCCATTTTTCCCTCTCATGCCTGCCCTAAAAGACCTTTGGAAGAGCATTGTTTTGACAGCTAAAGATTCTTGTGAAGACATTGACTATTCATTGAAACAATACACAGTGATTTCATTACAAAATAAATGTTTTTCTGACCCAAAAACTCAAACAAAAAATAGCCTTCACCATATATATATATATATATAATCATACAAATTACCAATAACAAATATCATATTTGGAACTCCAACAAATAGAACTCTTATCAGATTGAAATCTCACTATATTTAAATGTGCAATAGTTTTTTTTAATTATAAATTTACTCGATCGATTTTTTTTAATTTTTGTGTTATTGGTTGGTAGAGGCGTAAATACCCTGCAACTCGAATAAAATAATCCGACAACCCGATAATTCGAATCATCTCATATATATAATTTGACCGATTTTGTTGGGTTATCCATTTATTTGATTTGAGTTGAATTCAATTTAAATAATATTTTTTAATCAATTAGTTGGCTCTTGAATTTATCTAAATTAATTTGGACTAACCTGAATTTATAAAAACTATAACATAATTGTATATGCATGTGTTATTTTATTTAATTATTCTTTGACTTTTTTATTCTTTAATATTCTTTAAAATATTTGTATGTGTTTAGAATGCATATACAATCATATAAATTGAAGTTGATTCAATATATTGATTTCTATAAAAATTGAAAATAAATAATAAATAAATAATCAAATTATGTTTTGGTTTTAATTATCTACTTGTTTTATGGAAGTCAATTATATTTGTTGTTATGTTTTATAGCTGTGATCTTCTATTTGAACCATGAATGTAAGATTGTGATGTGTGACTTTTGATTGAATATTTTGCATATTAAATATTTATATTCATTTCGTTACATTGATATGATAATAGTTGGAGATTGTATTTTCTTTATGTACCATATCTATATTTGTAATGTATTGACGAACCTAATGATCCAACCCAAAAATATAAGGGTTGGGTTGTCTCTTTAATAGGATGGGTTTGGTTGGGAAAGTGATCAACCCGAATTTTTGGGTTGGTCCAAAATTTTTCCTTAACTCAACTCATATATATACCCTTGTATTTATATCTTGTTCGAGTCAACTTATGTGCATATCGACTATTTTCACATAAGATATGTTTGACTCTACAATATTTGGATGTTCAGAAATTAATTACTAAATAGATGTGATTACATGAATTAAACCCTTCATTTTAGTTTTTAAAGCCATTTTAAACACTAACGCCTCATTTGATAACCATTTGATTTTTGAAATTTAAGCCTATATTTACTTAAATTCTCTACATATGTTTCATATTCTCTTTATGTAAGTATATGAATCCTAACAAAATTTCATAAACCAAAATATGTATTTGGAAGTTTTTTTTTTAGCTTCCAAATTTTTGTTTTGTTTTTAAAATCACTAGTAAGATGTGTAGACATAAAGTTATGGAAATTATGTGTTGAAATAGTAGTTGTAGACTTAAATTTCAAAAACAAAAAACAAAAAATGAAATGGTTATCAAACAAGGCCTAAACTATCCATCATGATTGGTTTTTAGGGTTTTACAATTTTTTTAAATCACATCAATGCTAAACTTTTTATTTTATTGTTAATTTTTCTTCCAAGTGAAATACATTTAAAAGAACTTTTTTTTTTTTTTTTGAGGTTTACTACATTGAAGGTGGGGGGCTCGAACAACTTATCGAGCGGATGTTAATACATTTCTAATACCAGCTGAGCTATGCGTCAGAGTCATAGAATATGCTCTAACGACCCACGTCCTGACAAGCCATGATGTGACCGAGGAGAATGGTGGATCATTCATCAAACCAAGAAGAGTGTTCAATAGTGTCAGCAGGATGCATCAAGAAGCAAAGCCATGATGGTGTCAACGTGTCAGTGTCAAAGTTTAGTGGGGGCACGATGGGGCCCCGAGCCATCCCGACGATGTCAAGGCTCGAGATGGAGTTCTGACGAGTAGCTCTAGAGTTAAATATGTATAAAGCTAAGATGTATATGTAAGTTTGGTGTCAATCGAACAACCGACGGACGTCGCTCCACGCTGGCATATGATTCCTAGCCAAAAAAACATGCATTGGTGGAAGATTGAAAATGGTCTAGAATGTACTATGACGGAGGCATGGTGTCAGCTCTCCACTACCCTTGGGCCTTGTGACCTAATCGAGCTACCACATGGCACATGTGTGTATCGTGGTGTGGGCGAGCGCTTGCAAGACGAGTGTCTTGGGCTGCTTCCTTCGAGAATGGAAAGCCTCGACAGTGTCGGACGGCACGAGTGTGCCAACATTGCCCTTGCCCATGGAATGAAGGTTGCCACATATATCGAGAGGCGACCTACCATCTAACTTTGGATTCCCGTGAGCCGAATGGATGCGTGTGCGAGCATATATATAAGCATGACCAAGATAATTCTACTGCCTATTTGATGAAGCATAGTTGAGGCATTTAGAACCTCGCTTAATTAATGACCCGACGAGCCACAACGTATGAGCGATCCGAATATAGAACTTGAGTTCTCCTTTAAGATTAGCCATGACTAGTATGAGATAATGGCGGTGCACGAGTCGAAGAGTATACGACCGTGACACTATGCTCGCTTTGACAAACAATCGTTAGTGGAACATGATCATATTAAGTTAATAATGGATTTATCACGTCAAAACTTAGGTGCAAATATATTGATATTAATTAAATAAATTTGTGTCTACTACATGAATATAGCAAGTTTTGGCATTGATGTTATGTACAACCTAGAAAGTGAAGTAATCCTTCAAAGTATAATATATTTTAAAATCATATAAAATGAATCAATCATTTGGATTTTATATATAAAAAAAATGCAAAAAAGCTCACCATCCATATATAGAATCTCGATCTGATGTCTTTTTAGTGTTTGAAAAATGAGTATATTTAAGAAATGAGTATATGTTCATTTATACAATGAACACACTATAAATATTATTATTAGGAATAATTATAAATATCGTGTATATAACTTACAAAGTTAAAATTTAGTTTTTATTATTTAAAAAACTAGAATAGTTTGAAAAAAAAAGGGTTTGAATTTAGTTCTTTGATTTTATAACTATAATTTAATTGTTATGATTTGATTGAATCAAGTTGATCTTTGTTATTCGTAATCACTATGGTGGTGTTTGTTTGAAAGTCTAAAGAGTAATTATTTTGGGTGTTTATTAATAGTTCGTTTGACTGAAAGTTTTGGTAGAAAAATTAGATAGAATAATTATTAATATTTTGTTTGAATGAAGAGTGATTGTGGAGGAGCTGTAAAAAACGTTTTGATTTTTGTATGATGTGACATATATGAATATGTTTAAATATTTTTTTTTAGTTCTTTAAATTACTTAAAATTTCAAATTACTATTAATGTTGAAGATTTTTTTATAGTAGTACGTATCTCATCTATTTATTTATTCATGATTTTTATTAAAATATAAAACAATGTTGACAGTATAAATTAATAAATATTTAAAATTGATTTAGATAATTGAAAATACAAATATTTATTACTTCTATTTAATTTAATTTTTAAAATATAAAATTGATTATAAATTAATATTAATTTAATATTATCGTTAATTAAAAATGACAAAACATTTTTTATTTAAAATTTTTCAAATATAAATGAATGAGTGTAAAGAGGCAAAAATTCAATATTTACTGAAAAAACAAAAATTCAAGTTTAAATGAAAAAGTTGGAAAAATGAATACAATTATTCGCAGTTTAAAGTTTAAAACAAAGCGAATGATATTTTTTTTGAAAAAAAAAGTTAAAAATTAAGTATTATGTGTAGAACGTTGTAACTACGAAGAACCAAACAAAAATTTCATTCTTATAGTCGATTGTTCATTTAATTACGATATTAACTATTAAATTACAATCAAATATGAAATTGATAATCAAATTTAATTTAAAGTTAATTATTAAATTACCATGAACTTGTTTTAAAAATAAAAAATTATTTATAAAATAACATTTATTTTAAATTTAAAAAATAAAAATTTTAATTAAAAAATCTATTTCTAAAATATGATATGAGATAAGCAAGGTAAAAAAAAAAAAATATATATACATAAATCTTTTAAAAAAATTAAAGGTAAAAAGAAAGTTGAAAAAAAAAAATCAAAATTTACAAAAATATAAATAAATAAATATATATATATTAGATAAAATTGGGCATTTTAGAATTTTTACAAAAAAAAATTTAAGTTTACAAAAAAAAAAAAAAAAAAACCTACCACGTGGCCCCCAAAGTTCTAGCTAACCGCTCAATATGAAGCGTTTGTGAAAAAAAAATTAAGCGATTGTGAAGTTTTTGCACAAAAGGAGGAAGATAATAACCCCTGTGAAATTAATTAAATGAAGCTTAACTATTTATGTGTAAATGATGTGATTTTTTTATCATGTTACTTAACTCACACTATTATCATTAAATTCCAACTTTTTTTTTCTTTTTAGATAGTGACTAAATTTTAAGTTTCTTTCAATTATAAGAATTAAATTCTAGTAAAAAAAAAAAAAAAAAACTAAACTCTAACTTTTTTTTTTTTTAACAATACTTTTATAAATAGTAGTACATAAGCTAACAAGCTTAAAGGTATTTTGCACAAAGTCATTTCTCCGAACTTAGCGGCCTTTGTGCATGGTAGACTAATAACCGATAATGTTATCGTGGGCTTCGAGTGCATTCATTCTATCATTAAAAGTAAAAAGAGTAAATTTTGGTGGGCTGCGCTTAAGCTTGACATGAGTAAGGCTTATGACCGGGTTGAGTGGAGGTTTCTTTTTGACATGATGAGAAAGTTGGGTTTTAGTGAGGGGTGGATTAGTAGAGTGGATAGATGCATTTCTTCTGTCAGGTATGCAGTCAAGATTAATGGCGCTCACTATGGGGAGATTATTCCGCAAAGAGGGCTGAGGCAAGGGGATCCACTATCTCCGTACTTGTTTCTGATCTGCGCAGAGGGATTATCAGCACTCTTAAACAGGGAAGAATCTCTAAACTCCTTTAAAAGCCTTAAAATTAAGGGTAGTTTATATCCATAGCTATCTAGAGAATAATTTTTATATTTCTGCCAAAAAATCAATTTTATTGCAAGCATATTCAATCTGCAATTTTTAACATTTAATAGTACATAGAATTTTACATAAATACCCCTTGAACTTATTTTCAATTTTCTACCCTTAAAGACATTTTAAAAACCACAAAATACTTTCCATAAAATGGTAAAAACTACCCTCCATGTTGCAGGGTATTTAATTCAATCGCTTCTATACAGCGAAGAAAGCAGAAGCAGCCGAGGAAAATTTCGACGATTTTTCTCCAACGTCTCGTCTACTTCAGTAGATTCTATCGGCGATTTTCAGATACTCTCGGGAGGAAAACTATATTTTTCTACTCATATAAAGGTATCTTTTGGTTTCATCTAGAGATAGGGCACCGATGAGTTATGTTCGGTTTATACGGGAAATAGGGTTTCGTTGTTGAATAGCGTAGAAGGTAAGTTATTTTGACCGAAATTGATTGTTTTCTTTGATGGATAGAGCTATATTGTGAATGTATTTTCGATGTATTTATAAAGTATGTGTGATTATGTAATATTATGGTATTACTTATTATAATTTCTTTCAAAGTAAATATTGCATAAATTTACTGTATTGATTAATGCAAACAGTATTGATTAATGCAAACAGTATTGATTAATGCAAACAGTATTGATTATGTAGTATTATGATATTATGAAAAAGACAAAGGAAACACCTAAAATTTAATGAATATTAGAAAGAAGA
>JBBMEG010016273.1:0-11797 GCA_037832605.1 Cyclanthera cordifolia
TTTTTTATATGAATGCATGGTTTCTATAACATGTCATATAAAATTAAATTTCACCATAAGATTAATATATATATATATATAATATATTAGATATGTTTTATGAATTATATTTTATATTTAAGATTATTTAGCAATCACATAATAAATAAATATTATTTATTTTGATTATGCTATGTATAGATTATTTGAAAAATAGTTTTTCAAGATATAACTCAAAATATTCATTTAAATTTGTTTCAAAATGGTATTTTAAAATCGTTTTAAAGGACAGAGTTAATAATCTATAAAAGTGATTATAATTATTATGAGTAAATTAAATAGAATTAGTTAAAGAGCAAATTGAATATGTAATGATTTGCGAATGACAAATGATAGAGGTACTTAAAATGACGATTTACCGAACACCTCTACCTGAGAATGCGCTTTTTGAGTTAAAATGGCCGAAAGTTAAATCACGGCTTCCACCCAACTAGCTTCAACCGCCCCTTCCAATCTCAAACCATCCACATTTTAATAGCCCATTTGGAGTCTTTCATGATATGAACATTCGACTCTCTCCCATTCTTTCAAGACAATTCACCTCAATATCCATTCATATATTATAAATATTGTACTAAATGGAATATTATTAAAAATGTTGCTCCATGCCCCTGTTTTAACCTCAGAAGAGGCAGGGATATTTCATAATCTATTCCAATTTTTCGAATTAGCTTGAGCACTAGAAGAAGAGCTCAAACTAATGTTCTCAATGGACATAACAACATGATACACGCTTTTGATTAAAAATATTCTTTTTTGCAGTGATTACACATGAGACCATACTTTCTACCCTTAACACTAAGAGGGGTTTTTAAACACCCTTCTTGTCGTCCTAAAAAAAAAAACACTATCATCTGCTAAGAAAAGATGTGACACTAAAGAACGATAGGCAATTTTAAAAGAGTTCAACGAATTTTTCTTGTTAAAAACTTGGAGAGCCCTTCAACATAAATAGGGTAGAGGTAGATGGATAGAAAGTCCCTCTAACTTAACCCTCTCTACAACATATGTCCCCATGAAGGTTTTCGTTGATCATCACCGAATACCTGACAAAAAAAAACACTTTCCACACTATTGATTCAAGCGAATTAATTAGCTAAAGCCCAACTAGTCCATCGTACCAAATAAAAAATCTCATCAATTATGTCATAGACTTTTTTGCTCATGCCAAGCTTAAGTGCCTCCATGTTCTTTAAAGTTTAATTCATGTTATTTTCTTCATTTAATGCTTTTATTATGAATATATTTGAGATTCGAATACATAGATGCACTATATATAGATAGGAAGATACGCCTCTTATCTAAAAGTAATTTGACTTGATTTTATATCGTTACTTGCTTTGTCAATTAAAATTCTTATTGTGTCTAAACACTTCAGTTTTGGCGACAACATATAACAAAACTTAGAACAAGTTTTTTTTTTTTTGTTCACTAAAACTAAATTTGTATTAGCCATAAATATATTGGTTAGTCAACTAGGGTGTTTGGAGAGAACCATTTTTTAGGTGTAACCATTGTCAATGATTGTTGGTAGATAATTATTGTTTTGTTGTTGAGCTAGATATCAAGTAGAGTTAATAATAACCATTGTGTCTATGTTATTGGCATTGAGCAATGTAAACAAAGTTGTCCAATATCAATTAGATGTGGAAAAAATCGGGAATATATAAATGTTGACAATCATTTTATTGATATGAAATATTTTTTGTGAAACATAAAGCAAATTTATGAAGATGTACGATCAAAATGTGGAATTTTGATTGGATTGTCATTATAATCAATCGGTCGAGAATTATCTTGCCTCCTCATGAATAAGGTGGTTGGTACCATAAATTATTTATTTCAATCCCATTAAAAAAAAAAACAACACGGACGCAACATTGTTTTATAAAATAAGGTTTTATCAAACCACTTCCAAATTTCGGGCTTTTGGTTTATTTAAAATTTGTTTGTATCTCAAAATGTAATATAGAGTAATATAAGAACAAAAGGTGTGATTGGTGTGATTTGATAAAACCTTAATTTATATAACAAAAATTGTGCGTAATATAATGATGCCACTGAAATTTAATGATGCCACATAAGTAAAATGTAGGAGAACCCTACACATGAATAAGTAGATTTTTTTTTTTTTTTTTTTTTTTGTAGAGTATATGAGATTATTAGCTAATAGAGATGAAAGAAAAAAAAAATCGATGAAACCGATCAATAGATCAATTTAGTTTTTTAGAACAATATATAGAAAATGTTAATTATAGAAAATTTCTTCTCTAATCAAAAAAATTAAAATATATTTGTTCGATTTTGGTTCGAAGAACTAAAAAAACTGAATCAAATATATAACTATTAAGAAGTAAAAAAGCATTAGTATTTATATTTTATAGAAGAACAAATTTAAATGTAAAATATAAAGTAAAAATATTGTGATATTTATGTTTTATATTGTTTTTGATTAGTAAAATAAAAATAAAACCAAATTGCAAATGAGACACCGAATATTTACAAAATTCAAAACGAAACGAATAATTTTATCTTTTATCAGACCTGGGTATGGACTCACCTATTCAAAAATGAATGACATGATATGATATGAGAGCCAATGCAAATGAGGCAATAAAAATATTAGAGAAGAAACATTCTATAATTAGCATTAGCAAAAAAAAAAGATGGATTTAATTAAACATTAGTTATGAAGGGGGGAGGATTAAAGGTAAATATATGGCTGACAATGTCAACAAGGGTTGGTCTATTCTTAGAATAGGAAAGGAGGGGTGTGTGTAAAATTGTGAGGAATGAAGTTATTTTGGGAAAAGCCAAACAATGACAAAACAACAAGAAGAAGAACAAGAACAACGCAGAGCGGAAAAGCAGTTTTGCCCAACACACAGACAACCACCCAATTCTTCGAACAGCGCCTGGTTTCTATTGGGAGCCTATTCCATTTCCCCCTTTCCGGCTCTGCAATGGCGGCTGTTCGAATTCTACTTTTCTTTTTCTTTTTCTTTTTCTTTTTTTCCTCTAATAATTCCCAACTCTCTGACAACGACGCCCTTCTGAAACTCAAGCAATCTTTCGCCCCTTCTAAATCCCTCAATTCATGGACCGCCGGTTCTCTCCCCTGTTCCGCTCGCTGGACCGGCATCATCTGCAACCGCGGCGTTATCACCGGTCTTCACCTCACCGGCCTCCACCTCTCCGGTACCATCGACGTCGACGCTCTCCTCCAGCTTCGCGATTTACGTACCATCAGCCTCGTCAACAACAGCTTCTCCGGTCCGATTCCCGAATTCAACCGAATCGGCGTTCTCAAATCTCTCCTCCTCTCCGGCAACCAATTCTCCGGCGTTATCCCCGGCGATTTCTTCGCTTCCCTCACTTCTCTCAAGAAGATCTGGCTCTCTTTCAATAAATTCTCCGGCGATATTCCTCCGTCTCTCGACAAGCTAGCTCACCTCATCGAACTCCATCTCGAAGGCAACACATTCTCCGGTAAAATCCCCGATCTACAACAGAGCTCAATCGCGTCGCTGGATTTGTCGAACAACAAACTCGAGGGGGAGATTCCGGCGAGTTTGAGCCGATTCGAGGCGAAGGCGTTTACGGGAAACGAATTGCTATGCGGGAAGCCATTGGAGAAAGAATGCGGCAGCAGTAGTGGCAGTACGACAGAGAATTCACCACCAGGGGAATCGCAGGGGAACATGTCGAAATTGGTGGTGGCGTCATTGATAGCGGTCGCGGTGTTTCTAATGGTGTTTATATTCTTGAGCTCGTCGAAGAGGAAGGAGGAGGAGTTTAGAGTGCTTGGGAGGGATGGAATGGAGGAGGTGGTGGAGGTGCACGTGCCGAGCGCGGCCGGGGGAGGGTACCGGGACCAGTCGAGCCGGAGAGGCGGGGGCGGGGGCGGGGAATCGAAGAGAGGAGGAGGAGGGTCGCAGGCGGGCGCGGGGAAAGGCGGGGCGACCGATCTGGTAGTGGTGAATGACGAGAAGGGCTCGTTCGGGATGGCGGATTTGATGAAGGCTGCAGCCGAGGTGCTCGGGAACGGTGGGTTGGGGTCCGCGTACAAGGCGGTCATGTCTAATGGGCTGTCCGTTGTGGTTAAGAGAATGAGGGAAATGAATAAGATGGGAAAGGATGGGTTCGATGCTGAGATGCGGCGCCTTGGTAAGCTGCGTCATCATAACGTCCTCACGCCTTTGGCTTACCATTATAGAAGAGAGGAGAAGCTGCTTGTCTCTGAGTATGTTCCTAAAGGCAGCCTCTTGTATGTCTTGCATGGTACGTACCCTCCTCCTGACCTGCCTATTTATTTTTTATTATTATTTTTTTTTTCATTTTGATTACTATACATTATGAACTTAATCCAAATCCATATACTTTAAAACAGGCTTGGTTCTTATGGTTTAAAAATTTAAACTAAAAAAATATATAATTTATTCTCTATATAGTTTAGAGAATATAGAATTGAATGTTATGGTTTAAAAAAAAAATAGAATTTAGTTTCTTAATAAAACCTAAAATATAGCATATTTTATTCGTAAATTATAGACAAATTAAGTACATACATGCAACTTCTGATATATGTATTTTTCTGTTCAATCAATTATTCATCTAACACTCCCTTCATTAAACACAAAAATAACTAGTTTTTATGTATTTTATTTACTAACAATTACGAACTACCTACCGAACGAAAAGATTGTTGGCACAATAATTTTATTGTTGGGTGTTAATCTAAACCATAAATCATGATAAAAGTTGGGATGCAATTGAATAAAAGTACTTGAGATGCAATTAAAGTTATTGGGACATTCATACATATTTTTTTTTTAAATAATGTTAACATTTTAACTAATAACGTGGCTACCTCTTCCATCCATTAGATATTATTTTTATTATATTTTCTATAAAAATGTACCAATAAATTTTAAAAAATATTTTTACAATTTATCTTTCTTTTTTTTTTTTAATTATTAACCTATTCTAAAACCAATATCCACTAATATTAACATAAAATTTATCACAAAAACTAATCGTAGAATAAAATTAAACATGTGCAGTCTGTAAATTAAATTGACATTTGAAAATTGACCCGTCGAATTAGAAGAAAAGCGATAGTGATTGATGGATGTAACTTAATGAGCACGAACCTCTTATTTTTATTTTATATTATTTCCTTTCCCACCAAAGACAACAAACCAAAATCATATCTTGACCCACAATAATATATATATATATATATATATACATTTTCTTTTTTTGGTCTAAAAATTAATTAATTGTGAGTAAGGTAATATAGCAATAGCTTTGTGCGTGTTATTACGATTGATGGATGGTTGATATATACATAAATAAAACAGGCGATCGAGGATCATGCCACGCGGAGCTAAACTGGGCGACACGTCTAAGAATAGTGAAAGGAATCGCAAGAGGTCTAGGGTTCCTCCACACAGAGTTCGCAACCTACGACTTACCACACGGGAACCTCAAATCCAGCAACGTCCTACTAGACGACAACTACGAGCCACTTCTAAGCGACTACGCCTTCCACCCACTAATCAACCCAAACAACGCCACGCAAGCAATGTTCGCCTACAAATCCCCAGAGTACACTCAGCACCAAGAAATCTCCCCCAAATCCGACGTGTACTGCCTCGGTGTCATCATTCTCGAAATCCTCACCGGCAAATTCCCTTCCCAGTACCTCACCACCGACAAAGGTGGCACCGACGTGGTTCAGTGGGTCTCCACCGCCGTTGCTGACAACAGAGAGGCTGACCTTATTGACCCTGAGATCGCAACCGAAACCAATGCGGTTCATCGTATGGTTGACCTTCTCAGAATCGGCGCTGACTGCGCTCGTGCTGATCCACATCAACGGCCAGAAATCAGGGAAGTTATTAGGAGAGTAGAGGAAATATGATTCTTTTTGTTTTTTATTTTTATTTTATTTTTTACTTTACTTTTCCTTACTTCCACGGGGAGAACACACGAAGCAAAAACGCAAAATCAAATTAATTTACAGGGGAGGGAAAATTTTACAAAGGAAAAAATTAATGTGGTAGTTTTGGATAATTTATATTAGTTGTTTCATTAATTAATTAATTAGTTTAAGTAGGGAATGGTAAGCTGTGGAGCATGATTTGTGTTCTCATCTGCCTCGTTTCTTAATTAGTTTTTCTTCATTCAACCAATCCCTCGTGATTTTGCACGTTTCTTAGACAAACACTCCTTAATACATATGTGTCACAAAAAATTTGTTTATATATGTATATCAAAACCCCATATACTTTGAGGAGAGCTTGTCTCTATTTTTACAAAAAGATAAAATTTTATCTCTTCAATTTTTTTTTTTTTTTTTGAAAGAAACGATATCATTAAAACCAGAAACAAGAGCAATAGCAAATCAACAGCTTCCGGCGGGAGACATTCCCCCGCCAAACCGAACGAAAGTGGTCACCATCCAAAACTGAACCGAACGAAGTTCTCTTTTCGAGACTTCATCCAACAATTTTGATGTTTTTAATGTATGAGAATCAAAAATCACCCTTGCCCTAACTGACATGTTTCGTAATTCGTTATAATATTTGATGATCAAAAGATCTAAAATGAGAGTTTGTCTTGGAAAACATGTAACCTTTTTGTTGGTGATATATTTTTGATTAGATTGAAAGTGACATCATACTTTAGCAATTAAAAGTGGAAAAAATAGATTAAACTCACAATGCCAATTTATGAAGGTTAGAGGTAAAAAAAACAAAAACAAGATGATCTATAAATTTTGAAATTAACAAATTTTTTAATTATGTAATGTTTATTTTTTTTAATTCAACCATATTTAAAAGTGAAAGTTCAATTTATGATTTTATGATCATTGAGTTATAAATTTAAATTTACTTTTTATACATTTTATGCTTGTGTATTATTTATAATTTGTAATCGATTGAGTTTCTCTATATATTTTTATAAGTTAATAAGTTTCCATCTCCGAGTGATAAAAAATGATAAGTAAAAAATAAACGTCTACGGTTATATTTACAAGTGATATGTAATTATTTATTAATTAAGTTATGACATAAACAAATATCATTTGTGCAAAGAATAAGAAAAATCAATATAATAAATAGATATATTTACTTATAGAGAAAGAAACTATTTTATTGAAGAATGTAGAAAAATAACACTAAATAATATATATATATATATATATATATATATATATAAAAGTTTTAAAGATGGTTTAACCAATCAATGAGCACAACACTAAAACTCAAAACACGAACTTAAACTATAATCTTTATACAATGGATGTCTATTCAAAGTAGGAATGTGTTGTGCCCCAAACAAGTGCTATCATTTTTAGTCCATAGTTCTGAAAACAAAAACTGTTTTAGAGGTTGAAAGATTTAATGTTGGTGTTCACACGAGATTTCAGCAAATAAGATAAATGTAATACACGTGTAAATTTGAAATGTGTATTTGTATTGATTTAAATATGTGAGCACATATGGGATAGAAGCTCTAATATATTCTTCTAATTCTTTCTCTCCTATATAAATATTCGCTTTGCAGCTTTGAGGTTGAATTTGTTGGCGTTAAATCGACATTTGGCTTGTTGATCTTCTTTATGATTGATAACTGACTTGTTGATCTTTGGATCGATCGGTCTTTGAATTTGTTGATCGCGGAATCGGTCGTTGACTTGTTGATCAAGGGATCAATCGTTGACTTGTTGATCTACTTTAGATGAATGTCTTTGAACATGATGCGTGTGTTCTTCGTGTTTGAGTGACTTGTTTATATGGAATCGATTAGCCTCAAAAGCTTATTTGGTCCTTAGAAATTTGGAGAGTCTTATGTCTTTGTAAATTTTCTTTGTAGTTTCAAATTTTTGGACCTTGAAAATGAAGGTGAGCTTCTCTATGTATAGAGCTTCCATGGACCCTAGGCTTGCTCTTTGATGAACTTTGGTGTATGATTCTTAGGCTTGGTCATTGGACTTGTCTACATGAACTTGAACCACCTATATGAACTTAAGCATATCTGTTAGGATTGGACTTCCATGTTTAGACTCTCTAATTGAACTTGACTCTTGTTTAATTTTGACCAAATTTCAAAATAAAACCAACTTTTGGTCCAATGTAATTTTGAAAAATATTATCTCAAAATTTAATTTAATTTTATCATTAAATTTAAAATAATGACGTAACAATTTATTACTGATCGAAATTTCTCAATCAAATACTTGACATACTTTAAAAGTATGTTAAAGCTTAGTTATCAATTAAATTATTATAATCTTAAATGTTGGCATACTTAAAAAGTATTTTAAAGCTTTAGTTATAAATTATATTATTTTAATCTTAAAGACTCCATCATTAAAAAAATTAAAAAAATAGGCAAATTTCATTCAGCCATGGCCTAGCCAATTATTGTTGAGTCGTAATAGCCTCATTCTTGGTGTTCTATTCGTGACACAGTAAATTTATTATTATTATTATAATTTGTTAATATAAATTGGGAAGGACCACAAATTATACATAGATAACATTGTTATTTTTAAATAAATTGAGTGTCAAATATTAATTTTTAATATTGAACTCGGACATTAAAACTGGATTAACATCAAACAATGAAATTTCACTGACATGAACTCTTTCGATAAAAAAATTAAATACAGAAAATATTCCAAAAAATAAATAAATAAAATAAAAATTGTGATGTCCAATAAAAAAAAAAAAAACCAAGTAGTAAAACTTTCCATTCTCATCTTTAAATCCAATCACTCCAAAGATTTTTATTTAAAATTAAAAATATAAGTAAAAAGAAAAAACCGGTATCCATAGAAATCCTACGTGTCAGATTAGCTATAAAAGGGCGTATTCTCTAAACACGCGTAACCAAACAACACAACTTCAGTGGCGAAAGCCTGAACGGCAGATAGCTGCACGCAGTGCTATGCTATTCTCTCTCCAAACGGTTGGACTGGAGAGTCGTCCGTCCGCCATTGCCGATCCTGGTTAGTATTTTCTTGCTCTTGTTCGTCTTCATTTTGAAAGCCTGAAGCAGTGGATTAACGCAAAAATGAAGACGTTGATATCTATCTCACCGCACCAAGACATATATGAAGATCTCTATCGACCAGCACTTATAATTGCAGCATGCTTTGTGGTTGTCGCTCTGTTTCTTTCCATTTTGCTCCTTCTGCAGCATCTCAAATCTTACTCCAATCCTTCGGTAATTGATGTCAACATCATCAGCATCTTTCTTCGCCTTAATTTAACCAGATGAGATCATTGAAATATTTGTATTGGTTGATTTCACATTTCAGGAACAAAAGTGGATTGTTTCGGTTCTTTTTATGGTTCCTGTTTATGCCACCGAGTCGGTGAGTCCGTCACTCTTTCTCGCTACTACCTTGTTATTAGCTAAATCAACTTCCAATCCATTTATCTGATATGTATTGATAAATATTTTGATTCAAGCAGTACACTAACTGTTGGCTTCGTGCTTTTCAGATTATATCATTATGGAATCCCAGATTTTCCCTTGTATGTGATATCTTAAGGAACTGCTACGAAGCGTTTGCCTTGTATGCTTTCGGAAGATATTTGATTGCTTGTCTTGGTAAGCTTCAGTCCACCTCATGAATATTGTGCGTCTTAATTAGTTCTTTAGTCTTAAATGTCGGCTTTTGTTTTATTTTATTTTATTTCTCAATTCAATGGTAAAATGTGACAAAAGTCTTAATTCATGTACTATCTTCTTTTTTCTCAATGTATCTATAGGCCAGCTTACTATTTTCACCGGTAATAAACTAGCAGGAAATCAATTTCTAGGTGACCACCATGAAATGTACTCAACTTTTGTTTTTCTAATGCTCTCTTAATTTTTGGTTTTCCAGTGCCCTCTTAACCGCTAGACTAACGTCATAGTATTAGCCATCAACAAAATTGAGTGAGTTCTCTTTTTTCTCCAATCTAACTGGCGTCTTTTTCCCACTACGTTTCACTGGATAGTTGGGAATAATTTGTCGAAATGGCACACATAAACTAAGGAAAATGTGGCCTAATACACAAGGAGCACCAAAACGAAAATATTTAATGAGAGGTACCATGTAAGATCATAAAAGGAGCTGACTCAAGCGTATGTGATAGGAGTATACAAGGGAATGAGATAATATCACGATCCCCTTATTAGTGATGCGTTAGAAAGTGCATAAACTGCGACACAGTATATAAAAAAAAACTTGGTAGTAGGAAATTAGGAAGCTTGAACTGGGGAGAGGAGTTATAAGGGTAAAAATCTGGCCTCAAATTCAACATAAGCTAGTTATTCTTGCATGAAATGAACATTGATTTCGAGTGTTTGCTTCAACAGAGGATAATAGAGCTTGCTGCAAGAACAAGCTCCAACATTTGAGATAAAAAAATAAAAGGTGTACATGCAAGAGGCTGATGGAGCCTCTCGTAGTAAGGAAAAAACGAAAAAGTAGTTTCAGTGCCTGCAGCTGCTAATTCCTTGGCTTCCATCGAGAGATGTTCTTTTGTTTCTTTGAAGATCACGAAACAGGGATGGCCATCAAGAAAATGCAGCCTGTTGTGACAAAAACAGATAGCGACAAGAAAAGAATATAACAAGAACTTTTAACTCACGGTTTGACGTGGTTCACTAATGATAATATTAGCTACATCTACGAGTAGGAAGAAAATCTATTTTATTATGGAACATTAGTGTGTACAATAAATGTACAGAGATAATCGTTAGATGGTCTATGTATAGCACTTCTCTTAAACCCTATAATCGATTTCTATTTAGGAGTGTCAAATAATTGATTTGAGGTATCGCAATACGGTAACAGAGTAAAAGTTTCGTTTTTTTAGGTTAATCACAAACCTAGTTGATACCCACATAACAATGAGAATGTGATGAAGAAATCAATAGTTCCCTTAGTTACATTGAAGAAGAATTTTGCAGATTTTGATTGAAGCAAACCCGTAGGTTGATATAATTAAATTTACCCCAACTCATCAGTTTAAGCTTTTGAGTCCATTGGTGGTTTAATATAATTCAAAATTGGTATCAAAGCAGGATTAAATTCCACTTACAGGACATTTTTCAAATTTCTGAACTCACAAGTGAGAGGAGTTAGGTTGATATAATTAAGTTTATTCCAATCCATCAATTTAAGTTTTTGGGTTAGATTGGTGGTTTAACGTAAGTCACCAATTAGCTTGGTTTGTTTAGGGCATTACTAAGCTTAGTGGCATCAAGTGTATTCTCATGACCTCTTTGGTTTGAATCTCCTTTCCCCAGTGTAGTTAGAAGTTAGAACTCAAAAAAGTTAGCTTTGTTTGTTTATTGTAGGTTGGCTTATAGTGAAACACTGTCTGATATAAGTTAGAATAAGGCCGATTCCTCCTACTTCCTAAGGAGATGTTAGGATCACAAGTTTCATAGATTTGTTTGTGTAGCCTATAATCAAATACAAGTTATTACACAATCTTAAATTTCTATAACCCATTCTAGACAAACCCAAGCTTAACAAATTAGGCTTTATTAAAACTGGGAGTCATTCCTTAATAGCACTACAGCTGGTATATGCCGCAAAATCCTATTTTTGAAGCAGTGTATACAGGCAATAATGCCATAAAATATTCATTGATGAATATATTGCGGTCACTTTTCTGAATAATGCAAGGTGGCGAGAGAAGAGTGGTCGAACTGCTTGAAACCGAGTCAACGAAAGAGCTGG
>JBBMEG010016273.1:13848-28691 GCA_037832605.1 Cyclanthera cordifolia
CCAATCAATCTAAAATCTTAAATTCATAGATTGAAATAAATTTAATTATATCAACTAACACATGCATTATACAACCAAGTTTATTCATGGTTTGCAAAAGACTTTTTTGCACTCTTCCTAGTTGAAACTGAGATTGCTGGACATAGTTAGGACCAAAGTAGAGAGTTTCTTAGTTTTCTATTGAATTGCAGATGGCCATAGCAGCTATGGCTCATATATTTGTGTTCTCTGCCGAACCATATCGTTACATACCAGTTACTGGGTACGGAGTGACCATAGAAACAGTGAAAGAAGCAGCAACAGCAAAGGTCAGAGAAGAAGGCAAAGAACAAGAACAAAAGCCAGCTACGGTTGAAAGGACAGAAACCCATGTGGAGGCTCCCGGAACGAGCGTCACCGAGAGCGTCCAGGACATAGTTCTTGAAGGCGGTCAACGAGTAAGCAATAAAAAGTTTATAGCATTATACACTATATTATGCGCTAACGGTTTGTTAGCTTGGCAGGTTGTTAAGGATGTTGTATTGACCATAAACCAAGCAATTGGGCCAGTGGAGAAAGGCGTGGCAATGATACAAGGAACCCTTCACCAAAGAAACGTAGATTCTGGTTCAGATGAACAAGAGTCGGATATAGAGGTTCAAGAATACGTCCAACAAAATCTTCCTGGAAATGAAACCGTCTGAAATAGTGCAAATGATTTTTTTTATTTTTTTATTTTATGATACTCGTAGGTTTCGGGGTAGATGTTCGGGTTTGATAATGTCATTTGATTATAGGAAATTAATTTATAGATAAATAAATATCATAAATAGAATTGATTCCGTAGTTTTTTTAATATTTTTTTTATAGAGTTAGAATACGATTCTGGTCCATACATTTTTCTAGTAAAGTTTGTTATATTCAGTTTTCAATTGCAATTTTAATCTAAATTTTCATAGGATTAAAATTGCTCTTCAAATTAAGTTCGTGATGAGGAAAACTTGGTTTCAATAAATAAATATTAAAAAAAGAAAAAATTATGTAGGATCATGATCCTACAACACACCTTGCCTCCTTAGTATGACTAGGCAAATTTTTCTTAAATTATAAATTTGGTCCCCTTTAGTGAAAGGTTTTAGTTTCTAAATTAGGTCTGAAAGAGTTTAGTTTCAAAATTAAGTCCCCAAAATTAGTTTCCAAATCAATTCCCTAATATAAAATATTATATATTTTACAACTTAGTCCTAAAATATAAAAACACGTGAAAGTTACTATTCATTCCCTTGAGCACTTTCAAATATATAATATTTCGCTGAATAATTTAGGAACGACAAAATCTATTATTTAAACTAAATTCTAATTTAATTTTTAAAATCATTGAGAGTAAATTGAACTGAACTCTTTAACTTTAGGACCAATTTGTCCAATCATAATTTTGTTGCCGAGCTAATTTCAATAATTTTTTTTTAAAAAAACTTGAAATTTATTACGATTATTTTTTACAAAAATACAAAGACTAAAATGATGAGGTTGAATCCATGACAGAACTTTACACTTAAAGGTTCAAATTTGAGTTACAGTCCTAACCGTTAACTATCTGCCTTCATATTTATCTCCATCATGATCGTCTATAGACATAATTACGCGTAATATAGGAATTCATAGGTCTATACAGTACAAAAAAAAAAAACCTTGCTTTCCACCGGATCAAATAAATTAAAATGTGGAAACAAATCAGAAACTCACCGATTCCGAGACTCTTTCGAGCCTACTGCGGTCTGAGGCCATGAAGCCAGGCATGGGCAGTTCGCCAATGTGACTAAATTTGTGCCAACAAAATTTCATTCCATGTATCGGGAACACCAGGTAGACACCAATGGAGGCAATCTTGGACCCCTTCTTTGGCTGTTATACTGTATTTGGATATATGAGCCTCGTCCCTAAGCTGGGAGAGAGCTGTTATGTCCAAAAGCTTAACCCCTGTCCCCTTCACCGCTCCTCCAGCACTCTCGTCACTTGATTCTTCTTGCATTACTTCCTTCCCTATCGACATAGGTCTCGTGTTGTCGCAACTTCCTCCTGTGTTCCAATCACCACCCACAAAGTGCCTCGGTGAAATTGTTCGATAGAAAGCTTTCAATCCTGGATACTTTGGCAGCTGAGAGTTCACCCATTTAACAATACTGTAGACGGTTAAATTCTTGGCACTCCAAATCATTGCAAGTTTCCTGTCAATGTTTGGTTTACCATCCACATACATCACCCATCGGTTAGCCTTGAGCTTTCCACGATTCCAATGGTGCCCTGTGTTTAGAACCAACACATCAAATTTATTTATATATTGCTTTAAGAATGCGGGTGGCCGATCAAGATGCATGGCATAATCGGTGTTTCGATCTTTTTCGTTCAAGGGCTCCACGGCACAGAGGCTAGCTGACCAGTAGTAGAGGATTGTAGTATTGGTGCTTGGGAATCGATATGCCCACCCATTAGGGCGTGTATTGCCAGGAGCTAAGACCAAGCCATATTCTTTTCCCACGTCTATGAAATGCTGCTCTTTACCACCTGTGACCATACACATCATAGACTGGAATTGCTGGCGGCCCAAAGAGTCTCCAACAAAAGCTAGAGTTTTGTCTTGCATCCTGAGTGCATCAGAATAGCAAATATCATCATATGTTCATAACTATCTGCACTGCCATGAAAGAAGCAATAAAAAGTGCAATGTGCACGAGCATAGACAAATTGTGTAATAGAACATGCTCGACATTATCCTACCTTTTCGGCTTTTTGTTTTGTTTTATTTTGAATAAACTTATTATAGATTTGTTGAATTACGTTAAAGGACCAATTAATCCAAAGCTTGAGTTAACGGATTGGAGTGACTTAATTATAGGAACCAACACTCTCCTCACCTGTGGGCTTAGAAATTCGAGAAATGTCCTTACTCCTACAAATGGAATTCAAACTTAAATGGAGAAGAAAATGACTTGGCATGGATTCAAAACTCAGGACCTTCAGCTCTAATACCAAGTTGAATTATGTTTAACTACCAATCAACCCAAAAGGTTAAAGCTAATGAGTAGGGGTAAATTTAATTATATCAATCAACCAGAACAACTTTAGAAAAACCACAAGCATGTGTTGAACTAACAGGATCTACTTAATATGGACAGAAATAAGCGTTTATTAGTATGCTTTAGAGTTTATAAGTTGATATATGAAGAAACGTTTTATACGGAGATCCATCATCCCTTTTCTTGAAAGAGTACCTAAGAGCAAGAGCACGTAACCTCCGAAGAGGTTTCTAGCCTGCAGAATACGTGGTCAGCTGGGTTTAGAAGTTGGGATATGTGGGCTATGGATTTGATTTGGATAATAGTTAATCTAAACTTGAATGGGGCAAGAAATACTCCGAAGTTTCTCAAAAGGAGAATTGATTACCTTTTCAAGAATACAGAACCTTTGAATCTTGGCATTTCACAATCATTAGGCTGCCATCTAAGCTTTTCGTATGCAAAATCTGTGCGTTGGGTCAAACGACAAGCCCACATGCCAGAGAGCCATTGCTTGCAGGCAAATCCAGAATATGAAGGCTCCTCCTCATCTTCAACCCATTTTCCTTTCGCATAATTGCAGGCTGAATTGGTCAGATAAATTACAGAGATAGTTAGTACGAAAAATTTATAAAACCAAAGGTATAAGTTAGAAATAAATCTTAAATAAAAGCAAGTGAAACTTAAAATATATGCCTTATCAGTAAGGTAGTTAAACGGTTTAAGACTATGGTAGAATCAGATCATTTTATGAGAATGAAAAACCAGGAAAAGGCTGGCATTAAAAAGTTTGCGGTAGTGATAATGTAGTTTGCTTATTAAACTACAAACTAAACAACAGTAAAAGAAACTGCCCAATATGCATGCTCTATTCCCCTCAATCATTTTGTTAGCCCATGAGCCTCTGTACTGGATTGCTCACCCTGAATCGCATCACAATATAGATCTCTTTTGGAGAGAATTTGACGACTCTGGTTTATCCGATGATCTATGGGGGGGACATTTTAATGTAAGCAGATGGCCTTTGTAAAGTAGTCAGGAGGAAAAATTACAAGGCACTTCAACAAACTATTACTTCGCTTAAAAATCCAGCTCTCCAATGAAGCTTTTACTTGGTTCTTCAAAAAACCTATCATGTGGCTGCTGGAGTGATTTTTGGTTTAAGGAACTCGATGGCTTCCATAAATAATGAGAAAATCAAGAACACTGCAGACGACTTCTCTTAATTGTTGGAGTGGGGCTGTTTCACGTGGGCTGTTAAATTACAGAAAGTTTCTTTTATCGTTGAAGGTGACTCCTGCAGGAATATTACAGGAGAATTCTTCCTCCTTTTTATCCAAATGGTTACAGCTAGGAGAAACCAAGCTGCATAATTGAGTAATTTACAAGGAAACAGTTCTTGAGAATGAAAATGGAGGCTGAAATTACAAAAAATTTCCAGCAATTTTATTGCAGAAGAAAAGAAAATAAATAAATCAATCTTGGTAAAGGAATCAGAATTCACTATTCAGTTGGACCCTTTCGTGGGAAGTGATGTAGCATCAGATCTTGATCCACTGAAAAACCATCCAGATCTGATGCTTAGTTTGCTACTGGATGCTTCATATTTTTCCATATTTCCTCCTCTCCAAAAGGGTCTCACTCAAACTAGTGTATATCACTAAATAAGGGTTTTGTGGGCTCCCAACCTGCATATCCTACCATATTTCCTCCTCTCCAAAAGGGCGCCACTAATAATTAGTGTACAGTGTACTACATAATATGAGTTTTTGAGACTTCCCACCGCCTTGCAATTTCTCATAACCAGTTTGTCTTTGTCAAATGCAAGAACAACCTAAAACCAAGGGAATAGTTGATGAGTTGATCAGGATTGAGACCAAATGATAGATCATTAAATGGATTGTTATGTAGGCAGGGCACACACTGACCTCCTGTTCACACCGTCCCCTGGATGGCTTAAATTCGAGCACTTGGTGTAGTCATCCGACACTATAGTAAAGAAACATACTTGGAAAAGGTTAAGTTGTGGATTTGAATTTCCTTGCTTATGACCTTAAACTAAATGATTTTGGTTAGAAATGGATAAATTGGATGGTCAGCAACCTTTGCTGCATAGTAATACCAACTTCTCTTTTTTATATAAGAAACGTCATTTTCAGAAAGTGTTAAAGAGGTTCTGTGCCAATTTCTCCATTTTCATTAACAGTAGACATTTTTAAACTCTTCCAATAAAAGCTGCCCACTCTCAAAACTCCCTCTCTCTCTCTCTCAACTCTCTCAGCAAAACCCAAAACAAAATTTTCCCTCCTCTCCAGCGCTGCTCCTCACCAGCATGGTTGTGAAGGCGCCCCCTTTTTCTCCTCCATCTCCCATCAACGATGAAAAAAACACAAATTATTTTTTACAGAACTGGCCAATTAACAGATTCGGTGTCAGACCACCACTTATCCCAGCATTCTGGAAAGGTTTCACGATGGTTTTGGTGAGGCTTTGTAATCCGTCCTTTCCCAAGAAATCTTGCCCCCAACAATATTTGGCACACCCTATCTCCAACTCCAAGCGATAACAAAGTCTCTCACTACTAGATGATCTACTTAGAGGCTTGAACTTGGGACAGTGGCCCAATCTCATCTGAAACCCTAAGCACTAACCAAGATGCTGCTTGAGGGCAAAGTTCAACAAACTTTTTACAAAAAGGAACTTATAATCCGAAACCATTGCTTTTCCCAATTGACATAACACTAAATGTGGTCTGTGTTGTTTCTCATAACCAAAATGTACATATAAAATAAGAAACGGAGTAGAATTTGCAGAGTTGCAAATAGTAAAGATAAAATATATTACGCACCTTGATTTCTTTCCAATTTGTCATCTTTTGTGCTGACATTGTAAATCGATGTCATGGAATCAACACTCAGTTGTCCTTGCGTTGAATAATTTTCATCCACTACCCGCTTAATTTTTCCATCAACCTTTTCTGGTTTTGGTTTTAAAGCCTCTTTTTTTGTAGGAGCCTTTTTACTTTCTTCTACCACAATTTGGTTATTTATTGTTTCGTCTTCTATAAATTCTTTTCGACTTCCTGAGCTTCGATCGCTTTTAATTTCCACTACTTGGTTGTGTGTAGCTTCTCTGGAACCTATAGGCTTTCCTGCACAGAACATAAACATTCAAAAATCTCAATTGTAGTGTTACTAAAACATCTTGAGTATCTAGACGAAACTAGTACACAAGAATGCTATTAATAATAGCAAGAGCTTGAATATAGATAAAGAAAACAATGCTTCAAGTTCAACGAACAAATGTAATAAGAACTAGGGACATACACCAAATTGCAAGAAACAAATTCCGTTTACAATAAAAAGAGAAAGAGGACCACAGAAATGGCAACACCATATCATAACTGTCTACTTGAAAAGCTTCGCCAAAAGTATGGGCACTGGTCGTATCATTCAAACATGCTATTAAATTAGCCAAAAAAATCCAGATTCCTAATTAATCCTTATCCAAAAAAAAAACTCACAACTAATCTAGAAACACCTCTCTTTAGTACAGTTAAAAATGAACTGGTATATGCTGGAAACAAATATGTTAATCAACATTGAGTTAAAAGTATACCTGTATTCTGAGAAGATATCATGTCCTCATCATTTGAATAAATTTGAGAAGAAGCCTCACGAACTTCTTGGTTATTTATAGTGTTTTTATCTTCAGAGTCGGAATCGGAAACATACTCACCAGTATGCCCTTGTTGCTCCAAAGGAGAAATACTATCTAGTCTACCTGTCACAGTATCTGAAAAAGAACTTATTGACTCTTGGGCACCACGAGTAAGACTACTGAAAATGGAAATGTTAGCAAACCATTACCAGGAGACAGGTGCAACCGAGTCTGAGGCGGAGGAAATGAATTAAGAAGTGGAGTTTTCTCCCATGTTAACATTATAATAACCATGCACATCAAGGCAATGGTTACGAGGGATAACTCCTTGCCCCTCAATCCATAAAAACCCTTCTTCATCCTGCATTTCGGTAGCAATCGTGTTAATATTTTTATCGAAATGCTGCGAGAAGAACGAATCGCCAGAATAAGAAAACATATAAACGACAAAATAATAATGATATAATAATAATAATAATCGGTGCCTCTAGTAGCAATGGCACACAACCGAGAACACAAGGGACGTCCGAGTCTGAAGCATTTACCAAGCGCATAATAGCATTTCCAATTTCTGAAATAAGAGCGAGGAATTGCAGTGCAATGGCCAATAATTGAAGAATTTCGGTCGCGTAGACAACTAGAGATAAATGCTCATTCCCACCGATAAAATGATTAATGGTTTAAATACAAACAGGCGAGTTGCTTTTCATGATTCTTAAAAGATAATAAGAAAACTAATACGATTCATCATTCAACTACAATAAGGAGGGTAAATTAACAGCACGATTCAGGTAATCAAATCCTGTAGAAAAGTATTTTAGCCACAAATAGTACAGCAATTAAGCCGGAAACGAAATTAACATCTTCATAACAAAAAAAAAAAAAAGGTTTTAAGAGCGACAGGAATTTCATGCTCGGACTGGAAGATCTTTGCTATAGCAGATTGAATAGCGAAATAGAATTGCACATAACATGTAAACAAATAGAAAGATCATTTTCCAAAATACATAAGATTAAAAAATACCTTTACAGGATTGATATCAAGGCTGCAATAGAGACGATCTGAAAAGAATAAATGTAGTAAAGAATGAAGATCTCTCAGTAGATGCGGCCGTAGGGGAAAATCAGCGAAGAAAAAACAGGATCAGGGAGCGAGAAAGAAGAACATCGAAAGAAGATGGAAGAACAGAGAAGAACATCGGAAAAAGAGAGAAACGAAATGGCTAAAAATAGAAGCGTGAAAAAGAATTGAAATAAAAGAGTCTCAGCTTCGGAGTTGGAGTTCCGTGAGGTTTGAAAGAGCGGAAAATGCAATGTAATCACCATAATTAGAAACAGAAGTAACATTAATTATTAATTAATTTTAAAAAATAACATTAATGGTTTTTTTTTTAAAAAGAAAACATTAATGTTTTTTAAAATCAAAATAACATTAATGCTAATATTTAATGGAGTGAGAGGGATAGATAGATGGATGTATCTCGTCGCCTTCAACGTACTCGTCGCCACGTCGATGTTTCCTATCAAATTTTCATTTGAGTTTGTTTTAGGGAAGTTAAAAAATTAGATAAATCTAAACAATATTTATAAATATTACTGCTTAAAAATAAAACAAATATAATCATTATAAATTTGATCATATATTTTAATTATAATACAATATTTATAAAATAATATTGACCGTAAAGGTAAATACTTTAAAATCTACCTTTTTAAAATCTACCTGCGTTAAAAATTATTTTATAAAAATAGTTAATTCAATATAATTTTTCTTTTGTTTTATATTAAAATCTTCTTTTTTTTTCTTTTTTTTTTTTGAATGCCAAAAATTTACCAACTTAGTTCATACATTTTAGTTATGTGACATTATTTGGTGTCATTTTTTTTTTTTTGTAATATTATTTTGTTCATAAGAAAAAATAGTTGTGAGAAAATTAATAATGCCACATGTGCCAACATTTTTATTTTTGAGATACATGTTCACGCTAAACTCGGGGTCATCACGCCCATCCTTATATAGGTCAACTTTCTACACATAACAAATAAAGTAAGTTTTCATCTTTTGAAACTTGGTTGGTGTTGATGCTAAAAAATGGTCAACTGTGATCAACGGTATAGTTTGTTTACCGAGAACGAATTTGCCTACAATACATTGAAAATTAGGCACACCGGTGTGGTGTGAGTCACACGGTCTCTGATGCCTAAGTCAGTAATGTATTTTGAGAGAGTTTGAGAGCTTATGATTAGCTTACAAGGATTATGAGTGTATTTCATCTTAACCAAGTCTATATTCAAATCAAGGACAACTTGACTTTTTATGGCAATCAAACTCGTAACCGCCGCAGCTCACTTAATGGTGGCTTAATCATTAGTTGTTTGTAACGTCAGCCATTAAGCCGAAAATGAATACTGGTGCAACCCCTGACTGTTACACTTGAGAGGTGTTACTTGGACTCGGACCGACCCCTTCAAGGGTGTGCCTTCTCGGTGTAACTCCAGGACGTTACTCCCTTAGGGGTGCAACAACCTAGGATGTTACTTGGACTCAGTCGGCTCTTAGGGGAGCCCTGACCTCCACGGCTTCCCCCTCCTTTAGGAGGGTGTTCACCTTCGGTCGTCATATCAGAGATCAACTTTGAACTCGTCAATCATGACCTCCATGACTTGCTCCCCTTATGAGGGTGTTCACCTTTGGTGCAACTCCTGGTCGTTATCGGTGAATTAAGTTGTCACTTAGACTCAACAGGCTCGGGGGTGTTCGCCTTCGGCCATCTCCTAAAGGATCAGTTGTGGACTCGGTCATTAATAACCTCCACGACTTGCTCCCCTTAAGAGGGCGTTGCCGTTATCAGCGGATCCAGTCGATAATTGGACTCGACCGGCTCTAAAGGGAGCCTGACCTCCACAGCTTTCTCTCCATAGGGGGTGTTCGCCTTTGGTCGTCACCTCAATGATCGGTTTTGGACTCGGTTACTAATGACCTCCACGACACCCCCCTTAAGGAAGTGTTCACCTTTGGCGTAACTCTTGGTCATTATCAGAGGATCTAGTCGTCACTTTGACTCGGTTGACTCCCAAGAGAGTCCTAACCTCCACGACTTTCCCCGTAGGGGGGTGTTTGCCTTCTTTGGGCAACCCATACGGGGTCCTAACCTATTTTGGCCAACCCTCGATGGGTCAAGGTCGCAAGAGCCGACCTTCGGTGGTCATGAAAGCCTTATTTGGGTCAACCCTCTGGGGGTTGTGGCCACTCTTTGGGCGACTCTAAGGGTTTGGGATGGAATTAGTCGACCTCCTAGGGGTCCTGACCTATGTTGGCTGACGGCCGACCCCCGGGGACTCCCGATACCCTTTGCCCGACTCTTGAGGTCTTTTGATACCCTTTGGCCGACCCCTGGGGACTCCCGACATCCTTTGGCCGACCCCCGGGGTCTTTCAACACCCTCTGGCCGACCTTCGGGAGGTCTTGGCCTTGCTGGAGTATTTCGAGATGTTTTAGCCTATAACATTTGGTTTTAATTTATTTCTTATTTTCTATAATTAAGGGTGACATTAATTCGGATTTGTTCTGTTTTTATTAAATTGAGAACTTAACCGATTCACTCAATTTGACAAAAAGATAAATGTAACTCATGTCTAATAAATAATAAATTTACTATCTCAATTTTTCATCCATTCGATTCCTCTACTTTTTTTTTTTTATTCTACTTCAATTTAATGGTTTTTTTTTTCCTCTCCAAAAACTCAAATTTTATAATTAAATTAAACAAAATTAATTACTCAATACAACAAAAATCAATAAGAAAAAAAAACAAACGAAAAGTAATAGTAAGTAAATGAACATTGTGAATTCAAATTTCATTAATTTTTTGAATATAAACCAATAACTTTTAAGTTTTTTTCAAAATAAATTGATAACCTCGTTTTTGTGTTGAGAAAAATATATTCCAATCTATTTAGATACTTTTTGGATATTATTGTCAATAATAATTTTAACTTCACTTGAACTTACAAACGGTAAATAAATTTTATGATATAAAGTAGAGAAGCATAAACATTTAACGAAAGGTTTAGTGACTAGTGTTATTGAGAAATTTCGACGAGTCAAAAACCGTAAATCATTCACACATAAATTCAATTAAAATATTGGGCCAGTTATATAATTGTCTCAAAATTAATTGGGTTGAAAAATTGTTTTGTTTGAATTTTATGCTCAAGATACGTCTACGTCTAAGCCCATGTATGCCCAAACATTCATGAAGCCTAATCTCATAAGTTGGCTAAAAAACCCATGAAATCCAAGCCCACATTTCCATAAAACTCTATAAATAGATAGCTCTTATCCTTTGGAACAACACAGAGAAATCAAGATCCTGAATCAAAACGGCTAACTGAACATTCATAAACTACCAAACATCAGAGCATTTGATAGTAATCTGGTTTAACACTATGTGACGGGCTTGATCTTGAAAATCCATATTTGACTCTCATTTATTTGAGAACAGCCGTACCATTTATCTAAGGTTTATGCCCCTCCCCAATTTGTATTAAACAAATCATTAAATGGCCGTGAAGGAAATAGATCCCTTCCTATTAGAAGATAACCGTCCAAGAGACCGGTCATGACCTCCCCAAAAGTAATAATATTTAGTTATGTGTACATAAAATGTTTACCAATTTCGACAATGATGAGCATTATGCATCGGTGTTCACCAATTGTAACACATGATACCACTAATTTTTAAACGAATAATTAATTATTTTAACTAGTATTAATCATTCTACTCCTCACTAAAACACATCCAGTGGTGAGATTAATCATGCAAAAATCATTTACTTATGATTGAGGTAAAATAAACAATAATAAAAATAATAAAATAGTGATACGAAATACCAATGAATATGTAGATAACAATAACATATCTATAAGTTGCCAAAAAATTACTTCTTGCAACTTCAATAACCTACAAATTTTTTTTTACTTCTTATGACTTCAATAACTAGTTATGAGTGATTGATGATGTGTTGATTATTTGATGGTAATTAAGTTTAAGCTTTCGTTTATTTTTTCAATTACCAAGGTAGTGAATCACATATTATAAATAAAATTCTTCAATTTTAAAAGAGACATTTTAGAAAAATTAGCAAATAATATTTTTAAAATAAATGATCAAATTTGTTGCCTTAATAAAAGATAAATCGATTATGTATTTAACATTTTAGATTTTTTTTTTTTTAAATTTATGAATATATTTGTTAATTTTTTCAAAGTTGGTTAAGCGTATAATATCTCATAATAATTAGAGTATTAGGTAAAGAAGTAGATTTAAAAATATAGTAAATTATAAATTAGATTTGTTCCTATAATTTAGATCAAGAGTAAATTTTAAAAATGGTAAATTATAAACTTGGTCGTTGTTGAACAAAAAAAGAAAAATAAATAAATAAGTAAATAGTTTCTATGCTTAAAAAAAAAAGATTTTAGCCCTTATCGTTCGTGAGAAATTTACAATTTAGTTCTTATAGTTTGAAAAATTAAAATTTAATTTTTAATATTTGATAAAATTCAAAAAATAATATAGTAATTATTGATAAATGAAATACTTAAAAAAAAGCTAGTCATTTATGTATTCAACGATGAGAGATTAAAATAAGTAACTGATTAGTAAAAAAACGCATCATTAAATTTACATGAACATTTACAAATAACATGAACTATTTTTTATATTTTATTAAAGCATAATAATTAAAATTTGTATTTATATTATAAAATTTTGCAAATCATATAAACTAAATTTTAAATTTTAAAATTAACTACGCTTTAACCTACTAAATTTATAATTTTAATTATAATTTTATCTTTAAAAATATAAAAGGTGAGTTTAACTTAAAATATTGAATTTTAAAATATAAAAACCTGAAATTAGCATCAAAAAAAAAAAAAAAAAAAAAAAAAAAAAAAAAAAAAAAAAAAAAAAAAAAAAAAACGAGTGTCATATATCATTTGGCAGGGCTCCCCTTCAAATTAATGTTAATGCGCAGAGAAGTTTTCTCTACATCAAATTCCCCCGAACTTGCCCGACCTTATTGAACTGACAGCGGGAGAAGGAAGAACAAAGTTGATCAAGCCATCAAGGTGAACATTGTTCGTGAATATTCAGGCAGGTAGAAATGAAGAAATCATCGCTGCCATTGCACAGCAGTATCGGCTCCAAAAAGTATAATCATAGCAAGGAATCCTTGGTGAAGCTTTTAAGGTGGCATTTTGGACATTCGGATTTTAGGGGAAAGCAATTGGAAACAATTGAAGCTGTTTTATCAGGTAGATACTTCCGTCCAATCCGATTGAAAAAACAGAAATAGTAATCGTTAATGTTATTTTGATTTGCATTTACCCATACAAGTTTACTTTAGAGCCAAATTGGAACATTGTTGTGTTTTAAATACTTTCGCTTCCTAACATTGTAGCTCAAATAGGTAACATGTTGCACGCTCTTGATTTTTGGTGAATTTTCAAAACACTATTTCTGGGTTCTGTTAGCTGATTTCATTGATCGTCTTCTTTGACAAAGGGAAAGATTGTTTCTGTCTCATGCCCACGGGGGGAGGAAAATCAGTGTGTTACCAGATCCCTGCTCTAGCTACAAAAGGAATTGTGCTTGTTGTTTGTCCTTTAATAGGTGAATGTTGTTCAGTTTATTTATTTGCACTTCAAATTCATTTTAGGATTTGAACTACCAAAGTTTGTGTTTGTTTGTTTTGTTTGGATAAGATAATTGCGCCCTGTTTTGCCTAATTCATCAAGTGTTCGCTTGCAGCATTGATGGTGAGCATCTAAGTGTTTGTTTACTTGTTGCATTCCTGTCAATTTTTGTTTTATCGTTTTGTAACTCTGTGGCTCTTTCTCCACTATTACATCAGGAAAACCAAGTGATGGCGTTGAAGGAAAAAGGGATTTCTGCTGAATATCTATCCTCTACTCAGTCAACACAAGCCAGAAATAAAGTGAATTTTCCCTAACAATTATCTAGTTATAACATCTGATTTGGTGGCAGTCCTCATTATTTGTGTGGTTGATATCATCGGTCTTTCTAAAGAAATAGCAAAATTAGTTGAACTCAACTTGCATGGGGATACTTAAACTTATTTCAGATGGCAAGTTCTTTATATTACACCAGTTTGCTATTTTTCCACCCTTATGGGTGGGGAGAAAGCAGGGAAACATCATTGCTTTTGTAAACGTTCAGTCAAAACCTTCAACAACTGTATCCGTCTCATAAAAATGTTAGATTGGGAGGTTTTTGTGCGTGTGTGTGTGTGTGATCAATGGGAGTTAGTTTTTTTTGCATGTAATAGAAAACCCAGAAAATGCCTTTGTTTCCTTTCTTCTTTTCGTGGGAGTCTTCTGTTCTGTATAAATAATGTATACAAACAATTTTCTTCATCCAGATCCATGAAGATCTTGATTCTGGTAAACCTACCTTAAGGCTTCTCTATGTTACACCTGAATTAATTGCAACACCTGGATTTATGGCAAAACTGATGAAAATTTATTCTAGAGGATTACTTAATCTGATTGCTATAGATGAGGTGAGTTTAAATTTTTGTATTATGTGCTCAATGTTGTATTTTATCTTTTTTCAATCATACCTTCATCTTTCTATTTAATTAAATTTTCAGGCACATTGTATTTCATCTTGGGGCCATGATTTCAGGTTTGTTATTATAGGCGACAATTAGTTTTATTTAGGACTTAACTTTAATATTATTCTCTTCTAATAATAGAGTACCGTTTCTATTTTTCTTTCTTTTCTGAAAACCATATGGGAGCTACCTCATCACTCTCTATTTTACTTCTTTCTACTTTAGTGATATGCCATTATCTATTAAGTATGCTATGGTTAGTGATCTCTTTTGCCTGTACCCTGTATGTCAATTGGGTGCTCATCTTAGTTGTAACATATGCCAATCTTCTTACATATGAAAGGCCTTTGTTTTTTCTTTTCTCTTCTTCTTATTTTGCCGTTGTTGGGGGCAAAATAGATTTTCTGATTGTAATTATAATCATGTCAGTCCCCAAGGGGTGGCGCAGTTGGTTGAAGGCTTGAGTTTTGAAGGGGTGCTCCCTCAAGGTCTCAGGTTCGAGAC
>JBBMEG010016304.1:0-28636 GCA_037832605.1 Cyclanthera cordifolia
TGCTCCTATTTCATCTAATAAAGGGTATAACTACTACATTGCTTTTCTAGATGATCATACTCGACATACTTGGATCTATCCTCTCAAGTTTAAATCTGAAACAGCAGCAACCTTTAGGGATTTTCAAAACTTGGTGGAGAGACAGCTATTGGCTAAAATTAAAACTATCCGTTCTGATGGAGGGAGAGAATTCAAGCCTTTAACTCAATTATGTGTCCAACTTGGTATATTTATTCAGACATCATGTCCTTACACAAGCCCTCAAAATGGAAGAGTGGAGAGAAAACATAGGCATATAGTGGAAACATGACTATCTTTGCTTGCTCAAGCTCACATGCCTCTCAATTTTTGGTGGGAGGCATTTCACACTGCAACCTATATCATCAACCGACTGCCTACACCTGTGTTAGCAAATAAATCTCCATTTCAGACTCTCCATAAGAAAGCTCCTGATTATGACTTCTTCAAGGTTTTTGGCACGGCATGTTACCCCTATCTCAGGCCTTTTCAAGTTCACAAATTAAACTTCCAACTGAGAAATGCCTATTCATTGGGTATCATGATCATTACAAGGGATATAAGTGCCTTAGTGCTAGTGGCCGCATGTTCTTTTCTAGACATGTTCAATTTGATGAACAAACTTTTCCATATACTGACATGTTTTCCCCTAGCAACACATCTGATTGCAGGTCAACCATCCAACCTGTTCGAAGCTCTCTTGAAGCTTGGATTCATCAACCAGTCAGCCATACTCCTGTATCTCCAACTTTGCAGACCACAAGCTCTCCTCCTATCTCTCAGCACTCACCAGTCTCTCAATTCGCTGCCACCAACACTGATATTGTCGGGACAATACAAACATCATTACACTCAGAATGAATGCTGCACAGACTGAGGAAACCACCACTCCAAATGTCCCTACTACTTCAAATGTCCCTACTACTTCACCAGCGTCCAGTGATCTGCCACAACCATCCCTCTCAATTCAAACCACCAATAACAACCATCCTATGACTACCCATTCCAAAGCAGGCATTTCTAAGCCTAACACTTACTTTGGAGGTTTAGTTAACAATGCCACTATATAGATTGACTGGTCCCTTGTTGAGCCCAACACCTACAGAGATGCTTGCACCGTGTCCCACTGGAGAAAAGCAATGGACAGTGAGTTTCAAGCCCTTCAACAACAGCACACTTGGACTCTGGTTCCTTCATCTCGGAATCAAAAATTGGTTAGCACCAAATGGATATACAAAATTAAACGAGATGCTCAGGCCAACATCGATAGATACAAGGCTCGCCTTGTGGCTTGAGGCTTTCTTCAAAAACCAGGTGTCGACTATGGTGAAACATTCTCCCCAGTTATCAAACTCGCCACCCTACGTCTCATATTAACTTTAGCAATTACATGGGGATGGTCTATTAGACAGTTAGATGTCTCTAATGCCTTTCTTCATGGAACTCTTCATGATGAAGTCTTCACACCTCAACCTCAAGGCTATGTTCATCCAGCTTTTCCATCGCATGTTTGCAAGTTAAACAAGGCTCTCTATGGCTTGAAGCAAGCTCCTCGGGCATGGTATGAGGAACTTCAACGTTATCTCTCAATGATGCATTTTGTTCAATCCAAAGCAGACAGCTCCATGTTCATTCTTCATAATTCTACTGGTATTGCCTACCTCCTAGTTTATGTTGATGATTTATTACTCACGGCTTCGACTCTTTCCTTATTATAACATCTTATCACCTGCCTCAAGTCAACATTTGCCATTCGTGATCTTGGAAATGTACACTACTTCCTCTGAATTCAGATACACCATACATCCACTGGATTGCTTCTTACTAAAGAAAAATACATTCAAGACATTCTCATCAAACACAAGCTACAACATCTTAAACCAGCTCCTACTCCCATGATCTCAGGGAAGCTTCTGTCCAAAACAGATGTTGAACCTCTGGCTGATCCGCAACTATATAGAAGCATCCTTGGTTCTTTACACTATCTGCAACACACCAGGTCGGACATTGCGTACTCTGTTAATAAGCTCAGCCAATTCAACCAGGATCCTCGTACAGCACATTGGAAAGCTCTGAAACGAATTCTTCGTTATCTACAGGGAACCACCTTGTACGGCCTTCACATTCAACCTGCCTCCAACATTCATTTGACTGGTTTCTCAAACGCTGACTGGGCTTCTTGTCCAGACGATCGAAAATCTGTTATTGGCACTTGTGTCTACCTTTCAAACACACTCATTACGTGATCCTCGAAGAAGCAGGCTGTTGTTGCACGTTCCAGCACTGAATCCGAATATCGAGCTCTCTCCATGGTTGCTAGTGAAATCATCTGGCTATTATCGCTTCTCAAAGAACTCAATGTCTCTCCATCTACAACTCCAATAGTCTGGTGTGATAATGTGTATGCAAATGCTCTGGCTCATAATCCTGTGTTCCATTCTCGTACGAAACACATTGAAGTGGATGCTCATTTTATTCGTGATCACATTCTGGCTCAAACTATGGAAGTTCGTCATATCCGTTCACGAGACCAGCTGGCTGATTGTCTGACCAAACCGTTATCCCCCAACAGTTCCAGGTGCTTCGTATCAAACTTGGGCTTCAGTTCCTTCCTGCGCTTCGTTTGAGGGAGGCTGTTAAAGCACATTAACTTAAGCATGTCCCTGTTGTACTTCTCAACTACTGCTACTTTATTAATGTCTTTATTACTGTTGGTTATTACTTCTGGTTTTAGTTTTGGTTAGTAATGCAATAACACTTCAGTTCATTTATTAGCCTTAACCACTCCACTCTCTTCTTCGTGTATTTAAACATCTTTAAGATGTATAATGAAGTGAGAACAACAATTAGACTTTTATCTCTTTTCTCTGTGTCTTCTCCCTTGCTGCTCTCTATGTTTTCCTTCTTAGACACCCCACGAGGCTCTACTTACTATCATTTGTGGACTATGAAGCGTTAGCATTCATCTTCCAAATATCGTCGAAGGGAGGAACGAGCTTGGGAGACGAAGTATTGAGCTTCTTGTTCTTGCTTTCCCACTAATAAAGTTTGGTATGTAAACTTAGTCTTACGTTATTTAATTCATTTTTTTTCCTTTTATTACGATGATTAATTTTTGATTTTTTAAAATTCAACAATATAATTTAATAGAGGAAAGTTTGATCTTGTTACTTTTTGCCATTTTTCTTTTTCAAAATTTAATAATTTTGGTTGAGAATGCATGAGGAGAATATAGTGTAAACATAAGTTAAAAATAAAAGGTTACATTTGCTCTTACCAAAGATTCTTGCCTATGATTATGGTTGATGAGAACATTTATAAGGTAACGACAAAGAAACAAATGTTGGTGGGTGTTTGCTATATGGATGGCTTACACATTTTTTACACACAAATCAAGTATGTATGTAAAGACTTGACCCTTGGTCCCACCTAGACCTTTATCCAAGATGCATGACTAAAACGACCTTTAAAACTATGACATGTTTAAGAATTGCTTAAATAAATAATCATCTAAATAGTTTATGAAATCATCAAAAACATGGTACACAGTTCATAAAGCAGTTCAAATAAGCAAAAAAAAAAAAAAAAAAAAAAAAAAAAAAAAAAAAAAAAAAACAGGCAAAACACATGTCTTCCATAAATTCATGCGGCTACTAAAAAGAAAAAAAAAAAAAAATCAAATCATGCATCTAGAATAAGATCTAGACAAGCCCATGGTCTCTACAGCTCCAGATCAGCCATCCTCATAAAACATGTGCGTACCTATGGAAACCCACAAAGGATAGAGATGAATTATTAATCTCAATAATGGTTCCCTACTTGGGATCAATATAGACATGAATATAGTGAATAAGATGAAAGCGCATGTTGTCAATAATACATGCAATGAGTGGATACACCGCGGCAACCCAGGTGGGATGATGCCATCTCGGGTCTTTAGTAGGAAGTTTTGTGATGCCGAGGAAATTTGTTGATGTGTTTCTCTAGTTGGCGGCAACCCTGGTAACTCATCCGAAAAAACGTCAACAAATTCTATTACCACCGGCACTACATATATCGACAACTTGTCTTTCTTCTCACTAGAGATTGATGGTAAGAAACCCCATGCCTCAGTAGTCAACAGTCTACTGGCCTTCAAAGAAGAGATGACCTTCAGGCATTCCCCAAACTTTCATCCTCGAAACTTGAAACTAGTTCTTGATGTGGCCTAAAAATATTTCCGACGATAGTCAATTATAGCATGATTCTCAGACAACCATTCCATACAAAGTATCACATCAAACTCACTTATAGATAATACTATGATTGTAACATCCAATACATTTTCATTAATCACCCGCTTGCAGGCCTTGACCTTATTGCAAGCATTCAAGCTCACTCAAGTTGGAGTAGCTACTACTAACTCGAACCCTAAGGGCTCCAACTCGTAAACAGTAGATAGAACAAAGCAGGTATATATAAATGAATGCAACGACCCTGAATCAAAAATATGCATGCAAAATGACCAAAGATACGTAAAGTTCATGTGAAAACATTGCCACAAGCATCGACCTCCTGTCGCGTAGCTGCATAGACTCTGCCTTCCTACTGTGCTAAACGAGCTGCAGGTGCGTTGGCTGCTGTAGGTGCCTCAGATGTCTACTGTCCACCCTTGTAAATACAGTTCTTTGCAAAATGACCCGACTTACCACACTTGTAACAAGATCTAGGTCCGACACATTTCACTCTCCCTTATACTTCTTTCCACATTTCCTACATGCTTTTAATACAAGAGGTTCGACTCTCGGCTGCTGGTATGCTGATCTAGGCTACAGGTAATCAGATCGAAGCTGCTACTATTCAGGTTGGTCATGATTGTAATGACAGTCGGAGGAGAAACTGTGCTCCTCTGCTCTATGACCACTCTACTCATCTTTTGGTTTGCTCAGCTCCAGCCCTTTGCCCTTAACCTGATCATGATGACTATAAGGTTTCTTTTGATAATGATCACTGCCCAAAAGACCTATAAGACTTAAACTTCCGCTTGTAACCCTGGTAGTGTTGGTTACCAAAATACCCCTGTCCCCCAAACTTCCTTTCCAAAGTCTTGGCCAGGTTCACGTAATCTCTGAATGTGGTGGGCTTATGAGCCAGAACATCTGCCTGCAACCCCATGTGCAAACCGTTTACAAAATACCTTATCTTTCGCTTATCGGTTGGGATCAATTCTTTAGAAAAATGGGCCAGCTTGTTGAACATCAACTCATACTCAACTTTCGTATCCTGACCTTGCTTTATACTGGTGAACTTCTTAATCCATTCCTGCCTGTCTGCATCAGTAAAGTACTTGTCATAGAAGGTTGTCTTGAGCTGCTTTTTATCCATGGGCCCATCAGCAGATGACCTCTGCTTAACTTTAGTCTTATACCAAGTCTTTGTCTGACTAAACATTACAAATGCAGCGCACCTCATCATTTGGTTTTCACGACACTCCATATGATCGAATACGACCTCCATGTGATCTATCCAATCATCTGTCACTATCCGATCCATAGAAGATCCGTCGAACTCCTTAGGATCAAATTTCTTCAAAATTCTTAATCATCCTGGTGTTATCTGAAACACTCTACACATTTTTGTGGTAATTGGCTCAAATAGAGCCTGATTCAGCATACACGTAGGTATAACTAGCTGCTACTATTACCGGTGCTGCGACTGCATCATCTTCGGGCGCTATAAAGGTACGCTCCTGATGAAGGGTGCGACTGTCAAAGGTTGAGCTAACCTCATGTACTTCCCTCCCAGGGGTATCCTCTCTCTGTGTAGCTACCTGAATGGTGGGAAAGCCCCCTGAATAATGCACTGAAACATAAACTGGATGGCTGATAGGGTATCAACGCTCAGCTCGGGAATTGCTGACATCTCAACATGAGAGACTGTTGGCGGCTCAAACCCCTGACTGGTCGTCCTAGTTCTCCTAGGAACAACTGGTAATCCAGCTTCTCGGCATCCACCTTGGCCAGTTTGACTAGCAAAACTACGAGTAACTCATTCAGACATTGTCGATAACTGCAAGGAAAATCAAACTCCCAATCTCTCTCTAACCATGAGTTCTATCAATTATTAAAAACATCACACATTATCATTGAGGCACAATTTGATACATTATATCATATCACAACATGGATAACACTTTATCATTTTGCAACATAACGTGGCAATATAGCCATCAACATATCTAACACGTTGTAATTTCAGTTTAACTATTTATGCTAAAAAAAACTTACTATACCAGGTTATCTAGTGACGATCGGCAGCAGAAGGCCATGAGTCTCACAAGGTAAGTCAGTCTACAGAATCTGTGACTTTAGCACTGATACGAACTGCAAAACTAAGAAATGTTAAATAATTGCTTAAATAAATAATCATCATAATAGTTTATAAAATCATCAAAAACAGGGTACCCAATTCATAAAGCAGTTCAAATAAGCAAAAAAAAAAAAAAAAAAAAAAAAAAAAAAAAAAATCCGGCAAAACACATGTCTTCCATAAATCCATGCGACTACTAAAAAGAAAAAAAAATCAAATCAAATGATGCATCTAGAATAAGATCTAGACAAGCTCATGGTCTCTGCAGCTCCTGATCAGCCATCCTGATAAAGCCCGTACATACCCGTGGAAACCCACAAATGATAGGGGTGAGTTATTGAAAATGTTTCAAATGAAGTTGAAGATGAAGACACCAATGTTGATGACCTTGTAGGGCTGTTTGAGGCTACACAAGATTATTTTTTAAGGGATAAATGAAGAAAGTTGTTTGAATTTAGCAAATAGGATTAGCATGCTTGCTAACATGAATTAGAGAATATTTTTTCCCTACAACACCGGGTATGTTAATCAATTTTTTGTTTTGTCAAATTTACCTACTTGGTTGATAAAAATGTTTATTTAATTATTGCAGGCGACACTGAATTTTGATCGTCATACTCCCGTCGGAAAATACGGTGTATGTCCTAAAATCTCTAAATCATAAGAAGATAGATAAAGATTTGCAAAAACTTGTAAACACGTAAGTTTCAATATAAAAAAGTTATAAATTCTTTACTAAGTTTAATAATCTTAATATGAAAACTCGTAAACTTTGTTAGTTCCTATCAAATGTGGAGAATTAAACATTCGCTCGAGCGAAGTCAACTGATATGGAAATGTTTGAGGTAAAAATCGAATCGTATTATTACTTAACATACATTTGTTTATTAAGTTTAGAATTTGTTGGACTAAATATCATAAGTATACTTACAGTGCCCTCGCCAATAGAGGTCGGTAGAGTGTGGTTCTATGTTTAGTTGTACATACGAAAGATTATCACCAACACCAACACACATCAAGAGACTCATATGTTTTTTTATCTATCTATCGATATATATTTCAAAATGTTGTCTAAATTGTTGAATTTTTTATATTGTATTAATTTTACATTCCTAATTACAATATTTGTGCAGTTCAACAATACAAATAACTACACTCAATAAGATATTGACGTTGTAAAAATGAAGTGGGAAGCTATATCGGTAGTCATTTAGTCATTATGCCAGCTTAATTATTGTAGATATATATATTTTTGATATATGATTATTGTAGATATTTTAGTTAATTGCTTACTTGAATTGATTTGTATAAAGTTTACTTATAGATCACAATAATTTATGGAGGGATAAAGTCTCATTATGATAGTTTATTTAGTTAGAATTGATCTGATTTTGTTTAAAATACATATTAGATTTGATGTGTACAGGTTAACAAGTTTTTGGAATGACAATATTTTTTCGTTATGATGTTGAAATTTAGAGTGAAAAGTATTAGTTTTTAATTAGTTTATACGATATTGTTTGATAATTTACATATATATATTAACTTTATTTTAGATGTTGCATGTGAGTTCAAAATTATAAGGAGGTTTGTTAAGTTTGTATATATATGTTTAAATGAGTTAAAATAGTTGATTTAGAGATAGAAATTAGAGTTAGAATGAGGTTTCTATGCATACTTGGGAGTGGAAAATGAGAATTTAAGGTTGGAAAAATTTGCTGACAATTTTTTTTTTTTTTTTTTTTTGTAAACGAACTAAGTTTAATTTAGATGTCGGAAGAAAAAAATGTCAGACATAAAATAAGACTTAGTATAATTGGCCATCATTGAAAATATTTCATGACTAGGGCATAACATTTTTTTAAAATTTAATTATTAATTTTTCACGTCTGGCACAAAAGATGTCATACACAAAAGATGTCCCACACAAAATATGTCACGCACAAATGATGTCGGGCAGCCCGACGTGACCGACATCTATTGTCGCCGACATCTTTTATAATAGATGTCATCAGTAGATGTCGGGCACGTGCCTGACATCTTTTATAATAGATGTCGATCAACACCCGTCATCTATTCTCTTGATTGTAGTAGTGAATACACTCGAAATACCCTTGACATGCTCATACATTACTCACAAAAATCCTCAGATTAAAATATAATTCCTTTACCATGGCCGATAGCTCCTAAGTTTGCTTACAGCTGCTCGAACCACGACCCCTCAAAGATTGTCCAACGAAAACTCAATTCTAAAGATAGGGATTCTCGGATCGTTACCATGTAGATAGGTGGGAGGAAATTGGGATGTTGAACTCCTTTTTCTCATTTTTAACAATTTGAACATTTAATATTTAACATTTTCCTTTTTCTTTTAAATTAAGAGTTGTGGTAACTGGTTAAAAATGGGATAGTTATGGAGAAGTAGAGTCAAATACTACATAAGTTATGGATAGTTATGAATATGATTCAAATAGGATAGTTTGGAGGGAAGCGTTTATTAGAGAAAATTTTTGTTGGAAGGATGCTGAGGTCATTCTTAGTACCATGCTCAGTGAGGCGGGTGGAAATGATGAGATTATGTGGAATCATTGCTCTAAGGGGGGTTTTTCGGTTAAAAGTGCATATCAGCTTGCTATTGATTTGGCGGACAAAGGCATGGCCTCATCCTTTGGGGGTTCTGCTAACGCTTCTGTGTGGGATAGTTTTTGGAATATCCGTTGCTTGCCAAAAATTAAACTTGGGGCCTGGAGTGTGATTGCAAATGCTATTCCTACTAAGTGTAATATCTATAATCGGAGGATTGATATTGATACGAGGTGCCCTTTATGTTTTAAAAAGAGAGAGTTCAATATGCATGTTATCAAGGAGTGCAGTGTTGTCGTTAGGCTCTGGTTAGAGGTTTTCCCCAGGTTTGTGGACTTTAAAGATTGTTTTTTGATGGTGAAAAAAGTAATTGATTTCTGGGATGGGTTGTGTCGTAGAATTGAGAAAAAGGAAAGGTTCAAGGCCTTGATTACTATCTTAAGTTTATGGAACAATATGAACGATATTTTTATTAACAATGGGTCTATTGATTGCCATAGACTCCTGATTAAAACTACTAAAATGATTGATACTCATGTTGTTTCTTTTTCAGGGTTGTCAGATTCACAAAGGAAGGCAGTCGAGCCAAAAGTGGAGGTTTGGAAAGCTCCACCGAAGGGATGCCGAAAACTCAATTCAGGCGCCTCTGTTTGTCCAAGATCTGGAAATGGAAAAATTGGCTGGATTGTGAGGGATTGCAAAGGGATGCCGATATTAATGGGAGTCAAATCTGGTTATAAGAATTGTGCGGTCAAAGTTCTGGAAGGGGTGGCGACAAAGAAGGGCTGAAAAATATTTTGAATTTGTGCCCTTGGACTTCACCCTTGGTGGTGGAATCTGATGCTAAAGGAGTGATCCAAGCGCTAGTTGGTGATGACAGGGATTTTTTGGAGTTCAATAACATTATTGTTGATATTAGGCACATTTCATTAAAGTTAGAGAGGTGTTAATCTTTTTCCATTGTAACAGATCTTGTAACAGGGTGGCTGATACGTTAGCCAAAAGCCCGTGTGACTCTCCTGTCATTTGGAACCTTTTATTTTCTTTGTTAGATGATAGGTCTTTCTTTTGGAGGGAGTCCTCCCCCTTTGCTGGCGTCCGGTGTGGAGGAAGATTGTAATAGTTGTTCTCTTCGTTGATTTATTTATATATTAGTGCTTTTCAAAAAAAAAAAAAAAGTAACTTTCTTTTACTATTCTTTTTCCATTAATCTTTAAATTCTAAAAGCATACTATATTACAAATACATTTTTTTTTTCAAATTTTTTTTTTTTAGAGATTTCCAATTTTTCACAAAGAAAATGGTTTATGCTAAACCTACCTGTCTTGTAGTTAAACCTGAATCCTACCTCCACTTAGAATTTTTATTGTTATGTTATCTACCTTCTGTTCATGTTTTCAAAAGGCAAATCAGAATTGACAATTAGAAATATTAGTTTAAAAAAATTTGCTTTTGTTTTTTTTTTAAGAATTTGGCCATGAATTCGAATGCATCATTGGGAGAGATGAAACAAGAGAAACAGAGGGAAGTTAAACTTTTTCAAAATCATTAAAAAATAAATAAAATAAAGAAACTAACCTATCCAATAATTATTAATATAGTCACTTTATTAAAAAAATAGCAAATATAATTATTGTATTAATAAATATTATTTCATTCTTTTCATAAAAACAATATTAAAATACTTTAGGTGACTATAGACGCAAAATCTTTTAAAATTTGTCAACATTTATAATTATTTTATGAGAATAACTTATTTAATACAGTTTTCCTAAATTTAAGTAACTTTCAAATAAGACCTAATTTACCGTCTTATTGTCATTAAAGGCTACCGACTTTAAGGTTAGGAAATTTTTTACTATGATAAGAATATTTAAATCAAGAATACATATCAATTATTTCTGCCATTTCACTTTTGCAAGTATCTCTTTCAATTCTACAGGAATAAATGAAATTAACGGATTAGAAGATTGGGTGATTTATTTAACATTAATATTAAAAAAATAAGAACATAATTAGAGATAAGATTCGATATGAGAAAAAGACAAAACGTGGGAAAATTTCATAAATTAATTAATAGAGAGAGAGAGAGAGAGAGAGAGAGATTGAGGATTGAATTTCAAAATATTGAAGCAAAGATAGTAATTAAAAAATGAGGCTATTCACATGTGCCAAATCAATTATATAAATCTTCCCAATCTTCTTCATTTCATTCTATTGCAAATTGGTAAAAACTTAACCTTTTTGAATCTTCATTTTCAAAGACCCTTCTTCAAGGTCAGCTTATTTTTCTGCTCTCACTTTCAAAGTTTCCAACTTTTTTAGGGTTTTAATTTCTTGTTCATTTGCAGCTCAACCCTTCTTCAGAAAAAAGTTGCAATTTTTCCTATGGAAATCTCATCTACAAAATGGTTGTCTGAAACGGTAAAAAAAGCTTTAATCTTTTTCTTTTGTTTTTCCACTGGTTTTCTTAAAAATCTAATCTTTTATGGGTTTTGATTATTAGGAATTTGAATCTACATTCATTGATGATTTCGAAATGAACCCTTTTGACTGCACATTACACTTTTCCGGCGAAAGCCAAACAAATCTAGACTTCTCCGTACGAACACCACCGCCGTACGTGGCGGCGGAGAGGGTGGCGAAACAACCAAGGACCCATCAAGTTGCTTCCATGGCTGCTTCTTCTTCCTCGTCGCACATTATTTCGTTTGAAAACTCAATATTTGCTGCAGCTGATTCTAACAAAGTTGGTAATAATGGCGTCAATTACAACAACGTGAAGCCAAAATTTGAGATGGGGTTAGAAGGAAAAATAGATTTTTCTCCGAAATATGTTGTGGGAATGAAGAGGAATGGTGAGGCTGTGAGTCGAAGAGGTTTGATTGCTCAAGATCATGTTATAGCTGAGAGAAAGCGTAGAGAAAAACTCAGCCAAAGATTTGTTGCTCTTTCAGCTCTTATTCCACATCTAAAGAAGGTGATTAATCTTTTTCATTTTTGTTTTTTCTTCTTTTCAATGTTTGAGACTAAAATTTTGCCACAGATATTCCATTCCTATAAGATCATTGTTTTATCCTACTATATTTGATTTGACATACGATAAAAAATTAAATGTTAAATTATAAATTTGGTCATTTTCATTTGAATAAAGTTAAAGTTTAGTTAGTATGATTTAAAATTTAGAGTTTAGTTCGTATGATTTAAAATCCAAAGTTTAGTTTTTATGGTTTTGAGAAATATAGGATTTATCTCTATGATTTAATTAAATAGAATTTAGTTTATTGGTTTGATAAAATTTAAAAAATAGCCTACATTGTATGTGAATTTAGTACGTAGAAATAACTTTTGATATATGAAATCATGTTTTTTTTTTGTCCAATAAATTACTTATTTACACTCTCATTGTTTAACACATAAATAACTTGTTTCTACGTATTTTATTCACCAACAAATACTAAAGACAACTATTTTTTAGATTGTGTAGTACTGAATTCTAATTTTTCTAACCCTAAGAATTAAATTGTAAATTTCTCCAAACTATAGGAACTAAAGTCTACCATTTTACATCATAGAGACTAAACGCTAACTTTTTTCAAACGTTAGTAACTAAATTTATAATTTACCGTTAATTAAATATCAAATCAATGACAAGAATAGAACTAAAAAAAGAATGATAAATCTGTTAAACTTTGGATATTGATATATGCTATGAGCTCTTATATTGGGAATGTTAGTTTAACCAATTTAGTTTCACTCCTAGGCTTGAGAGTTAAGTCAAAACTAGTGAATATGCATCTTATAATGAGTTTTTAAAGAACTCCTCCAATTGAAAAAGTACTGTATTAATGAATACTTCATTAATAAATTTTAATACACCCTCATAAATACTGTATTATACGAAAAAGTAAAATAATATTCATTAATTTTTCTTTTTTTTTTTTGATAATAGTCGTGTTTTTAACCATTTTTTAGATTTGACTAATTTTGTAAGATTTTTTTTACTTTGAATTATATTCTTAATAATTTGAATGGAATTTTGGCAATAGATGGACAAAGCCTCTATTCTTGGAGATGCAATAACATACATCAAAGATCTTGAAGAGCGCTTAAAGGTATCTGAGGAAGAACAATCAGCAAAAGCAAGAGTGGAATCAGTGGTGTTAGTGAACAGATCATCCGACGATCTCTCAACCGTGGGCGACGAATATTCCTCCGACGAAAACAGCTCGTCGGAGGGAGGAATCCCAGACGTCGAAGCAAGAGTCTCGGGCAAGGACGTGCTGTTAAAGATTCATGCAAAGAAATGCAAAGCGAGTGTTTCAAATATATTAAACCAGATAGAGAAGCTTAATCTAACGGTTCTAAACACTAGTGCTTTGCCATTTGGAAATTTTAGACTTCATATCACTATTATCGCTCAGGTACATATATAATACAAGTTTTTGTTTTTATTTATTTTTATTTTAATTTTGAATTTGAAAACTTTGTGTTGCTTGGAATTGGTTAAATTAATTTTAATTTCAATTTTAATGTAATTGCAGATGGATGATGAATTTTGCATGACAGTGAAGGAGCTAGTGCAGAAATTAAGACAGGCTTCTCTTGAGTTTGTTTAATAATATAAAACAAAGGTTTTAACTTTTGTTTTTTTTTTTTTAATTGAATTAGATTATAATTTAATAACTTTTTATGATGGGTCGCTTTTAGAATTGTGACAAATTTTCAATTCCATCAAATCTAACCAAACTAAGAATACGATGTATGAATCCCTAAGATTAATTAACAAGTTATGACTCATATGGGTATAATGGATTTGAGTCTAGTATAATATAACTTATATATATATATATATATATATATAATATGATGAGATTCTATAATCAATAATTTAAACCTTAATGAAAAAAAAAAGAGAAACTAAATTTGATAATTCAATTGAAACTAAAAATATGTAAATTAAATTGGGTTTAGTTGCTATTACATAAAATTAGACGACGATCGAATTGATTAATCCAGACTTTAGGTTGATGGAAAAAATAATTTTAACAGAACTCATCAACATATTCAATATACATCTCTGATTACAAACTCGCTCGATAATTTCTCAAAATCAAAAAAGATTGAAAAAATCGTTTTTTTTTTACTTTACTTTTTTATTCATATGACGTTAAACTAGAAGATTGGTGTTAATATTGCGCTTAATCTCCTATGATTAGTACGACATTTAGTATTCTCTTTTAGTCTTTTTTCGAACACACTTTACGTATATTTGAAAGAAAAAGATAAAGTAAAAAAAAGTAAAAGTAAATTAATAATTGATGACATAATAATATAATATGGGACAATTGTCCCCTCCTTTAACGGCAATATATACAATACCTTTCTTCCCCATTTTCCCTCTAATACGTGGCAAATCTTTTGACCACATTAAGATTACTTTTGACTCCACCATTTTAGGGCTCCTCTTTGTGGTTGGATCAAAACTTATTTTAAGAGATTTTGTTCATATGAAATCTTGATTATGCATTAATTAAGCTTGTTTTATGAACAATTAATAGGGATATTTTTCAATTAGGTTACACGTGGATCTGACAGCTTCCATTCCGACTTAATTTAAGGAACCAATAATGGGAACACAAGTTATGGGCTGTCGTATGTACAGTGATGTAAGGAAGAAGGAGAGACAGGTGATGTCCCACTTAGATTATGAGATCTTTAATTGTCAACGCTTCATGTTTATCTCTCAAATTTTAAATTCCATTTTGGAATGTTAATTGCAGTTCCAATCATGAATATCAAAATATAAGGTTTTTTTTTTTTTTTTTTTTTTTTTTTTTTTTTTCTTTTTTTTTTTTTTACGGTGGGTTTAGTTTTAGGAACACATCAATAAAAAAATAGTTACGGAGAATAAGTGATTTTTGGTGGGGAGAAAGAAAAATGAAAAAAAAAAAAAAAAATCAAAACAAACTTATCCAATAGATTGAAAAGTTTTTTGTAGGAGAATTTTTAATTATTTAATTTAATATTTTAAAAATTAGACTATATTGTTTAATTCAGTTTTTGTAGAAGAATTATTTTAAAATTTGAATCCAATGATTATATAAAAAAAAAAAAAAATCAAAATATATTGATATCTCTGTTTGATGAAATAAAAAAGATTAGATGTATAAATATAATGTTTATTTATGAAAAGTGTTATTTTTGTTAGTAAAATAAAAATTCTTATATTCAAGTGGAAATCAAGATAAGAATTGAAAAATAAATTAAATTCTAATTAAAATCAAACCCTAAATCGAACCGAAATCGAACTAACGATTTATCTTTTATTGAACATCAATTTGAACTCATTTATTAAAAATCTTTAAAACGGTTTCTTTTTCTATTGAGGTTTGGCAAATTTAAAAACTGAGAAAAAAAGAAAGAAAGAGGAAAGAGGAACATAAATAACGAAAACTCAGTTTTTTAGGAATGGTGCAGTTGGTTGAACGCTTGTGCTATGAAGGTATGCTCCCGACATTAAAACTCAAGAATAAGAAAATACGTTTTTAAAAAAATCTTGTTTTTGGGATGAATTTAATTAAAAACATAAATAATTAAATACAAATCCATTTTTAACTTAAATTATTTAATAAATTTAACTGCTCAAAAGTTTACACACGTTACAAATAACTCTATTACCAACCAAGATATATAAGCAAGTTCAAGCTAGTATTTCATGACTGTTTATTATAAAAACATAAAATAAATGATAAGATAAAAATTTGAAGAAAATGTATCTATAAAATAATTTTAATGAATCAGATTAACAATTCAATTAATTAAATATTGATATAACGTAAAATAATTCATGAGCTACGAACATAAAGGCAATAATTTCTTATACAATTAAATTTCTAAGAGTATTTGAACGCAATCCTAACCTTTTCATAAAAAAAATTAATGATAAATATTTTTTACATCTAGGCCAATGATATTATAAAAACTTCACTAATTTTCAAAGTTTGAGTATTTTTTGTCAAAAATTTAATAATTTCCATACAAATTGAACGATAAGATAATATTTCAATATAGTTTAGGAATATTTTTGATTATTTAGCTACAAATTTAACATCATTTATGAGTAATGATCATTTTTAAAAAAAATTCAAATTACAAAATTAAAATTAAAAATTTAAACTTAAGAACTCAAATTGTATACTAAATTCATGAACAAAAATATTATTTTAAGCAGAAATAAAACACAAGTATGTGTCAAAGTTGGCACCCATGTGAGAAGTCTGCCTGCCTTTTTAGGTATGTGATGGGCCATCCACAGAAGGAAATGGTGAAGCTAACTAGATATGATGGTTTAAGTTTTGAATACAATCTGAGAACTAACCATGGCTAAAACCCAGCCAACCAGAGTTAACTCAATATTATTAATTTATTTTGAAGCATATTATATAAAACTAATAATATTATATTTCAAAATAGTTAGATTGTCATGTGGGTTGCTTCCTATGGGTCTCAAAATAGACAATGAAACAGAAGAATTAACACACGTGGGTTTATGAGCATTAAACTACAATAAACATTTTATATAATAATAATAATAATAAAGTATAATAAACATTTAAAAAGCAATGTTTAATAAAAAACAATAAATAGCTTGGTTCAGAGTTAGTTTATTGGTTTCTTACTAGTAAAAAATGGGAAGTCGTTTGAATATTTAGACTTGAATAATTATTGAATAATATATTTTCATTTTTTAAGATTAATGAACAAAATTTATTTACCTATCCCTTTTGGTGTCAAGAGTACTAATAATATATGGTAAGCAAAAAAAGAAAATTAAAAAAGAAAAATGAGACTCAAACTCTCTATATGTCTTAGAGAGAAGCAAAGCCTTTTGAGCCTCGGAGAAGGTCTCACTAGAGATCGGCAGGTGAGCGCTCGCAGCCACGTAGTTCATTTCTAAGCTCAAGTCAGTAATTTGTTGAGGGCTAGGTCTGGTCATTAAATGGGCTCAGCTGTATGCGAATTTTGGAGCATGAATGAAGTTGTTTAGGTGGTTCAAGTAGTCCGATGTTGAGTTGTCCATAGGGTGGGGCAGGATCGGAAAATAGCTTCCTTGTCCTCATCCCTGCTTTCAAAATCAATCTTCATCCCTGCGAAATTTACCATTTTTTTGTGGGGATCAGATCGGGATTGGGTTTCCGCAAGAAAATTTTGAGTTTTTTTTTTTTTTTAATTTTTTTTTTGTAAGTAATAAATTCAAATAATTAAATGTTCTGAAAGAATATCTATCCAACTTCAATTATAATGTACATTTTAAAGAAAAATACTCATTTAAATATGTAATTTTACCAACGTATGTATATTTTATATAAAAAGTAAAGGAACAAATATAAAAAAAAATATTTAAAAAAAAACGAGGCGGGGATAAGAGATGGGGAATGCTTTCTCCGTCTCCAGACTCGTTTAGGCAAAAAAAAAAAAATTCGTCGATCCCGCAAAAAAAATGAACATCTCTAGGCATGGAAGTGCTGGTCGAAGTCTAGATCGATTTGTCGGGAATGGAAAAAGTTGGATTTTGTTCGGTATAAGGAGTTAGATATGGGCTTCTCCTATAACATAGAAAAAGAAGCGATGTATTCCTTTATATCGATTGGCAAATGGAGCATGAAAGATGATGGTTTGTTTCCGAGCAAGGGAAAGGGTCTTCAGCGAGGAATTACAAAGTTTGATCGTGCTTAAGTTTTTTTGGAGAAACAATGACAACTTTGAGAATTCATAAACTTGGTCTTGGTTGGGTTCCCTAAGAGAGGTTCATGTGAGCATGATGGAAATAAGAAGATGAAGTTTTGATGAACCTTGACGAAAAATGACCTTTGTGCCTTAATGGCAATTATGATAAAGGATACTCCAACGACGCCGCCAAAAACATGATCAAAAGATGTTTAAAGATAGAGTTGGCCAACTAAAAGTGACAACTCTTTAATAGCCTAGACTTTCAGTATATTGTAAATAATTAGTACATTGTAAATAAGGTAATTTTAGATTCTCACGAGTTTCAAATAGGTTTAAATTTATTCATTTGGCTCTAGAGTGACTCGAGAAGCATTTTCCTAATAGGGTTATGTTGGTAGTATAGGGTAGGAACATGCAATTAACATGGTGGAAGCGTGTGATTACAAAAAATTCTATATTAATTAATCTCAATTGATTAATTTGCATGCATTTACCCTAAGTGGTTGACTTGTTGTTATTAAAAATTTAATCACATTGAATGACGTCTCTTGATCAATTATGGCGGGACATTATGTAGAGTTATGAGCGATGAATTCTCTGGACCTTCTTGATTGTACTGATCTCCTCAAATCTTCTAGGTTATGACTTCTTTGCTATAATTGAGTGCTTGGTGGGAAGTCTTTAGAGAAATTAAGAAGCTGAGATTATTTTGTCATAGTCTAGCTTGACTATAAAGGAAGAAATAAGAACATTCAACAAAGAGTTCTCTAATTGAGAACAAGTCACATATGTTTTTATTAGGGGCTATGCCCTAAAGGTCTAGTACTTTTGTAATTAAAAAACATGCATTTAATGTTATATTTAGGTTATTAATAAAGGTTATTAGTTTCTTTAATTGTGCATTTAATATACAAAGGATGTTCAATTTTATTGCAATAATGTGATTAACTAATGGCAATATGCCCCTGGGTATTTGGGACGTACAAGTGAATCTAGTTCTAAGTTAATAACTTAAAATGTCTATAGTATATGGACTAAGTCTTGGTAACTAATATTGGTTTGACTCACTTTGCAAAAGTTGCAAACGACGTGATCCTGGTTGTTCATGTGAAGTCATCTGAGTTGGGGTACTTATGCAAAAAGAAGTTTTCGCATAAAAGACGGGACTAGAAGTTTTATAATCGGTTTAGTAGTTACATTATAGACTCGCATCAATTACTTTGCTAAGAATAATCGTATGATTATGTGATTTTAATCCTAAGTGAGTTGTGAACTCCTACTTTATGAAAGCGCCATTTGATGTGCATGGTTGAGACCAGCCAAACAAGGTTGGGTCAATAAGCCTCCCACGTTGAGGATTGCCATAGTGAGTGACTGAGAATGCAACGTCACAAAAAGAAATTCATGTCTTCCCAAATATTGTGGAAGATGTAGGGTTGTTACTTTAGAATTGATTATGGAGATTGAATAAATTAATGGTTCCCGTCTCTCATTGGCCCGAGTTGATACTAGTTTATAATGGGCAATAAACAACTTGTTCATTAGAGTAATCAATGCACTTAAGGAGAAAGATGTAGCTATAGGGGCAAAATAGATCTTTTATTCCAACTGTGGATTAATTACGAACAAGCTCGTAAAGGACCACATGGTAGATAGTCAATTATATCTGTTAACATAACTTGTCTTATAGTGCGAAAGAGTTCAACACAAGTCTTGAGTGAAATAAGTCTAATCTTAACGAATAAGGATTGGATCCAGTGTCATCGTAGCTTTCAACCTATAAGTCCATCATCCCGAGCTAGCCCATACTTGTCAGTACCATGTTTATTAGATAGTGAATTTAAAGGGTTCAAATTCACAGATGAATTATGTTAGACATAATTAATAAAAACATAGAATTTAATTTATTTAAACTTAGTAATTAATATATTTGATATATTAATTTAATATTTATTGAATTAATATTAATGAGGAGAAATTAGTTGATTAGATAAATTAATTGTGAATAATTTAAGGATAATTATTTAATTAAGAGAACACGTAGCTAATATGTTGGATATTTTAATTGATTTGATAATTATTGGATAATTATTAAATGAAGAATATTAATTAATATGTTGGACATATTTATTGGAATAATAAGTATTGGATAATTATTAAAGTAAAGACTTAATATATTAAATATATTAATTAGACATTTATTTATTTATAGTATATTTGATATATTGTGGAATTGAAATTTATTGGATAAATATGAATTAAATTGTTTTTATAAGGGATGTATTGGAACTTTCAAAATTCTCTCCCTTTAAACCCAGAAAGAAATTTTGTCTCCCCCAACGGCGAGGGGTGAAAATTTAAGAAATTATATTTAATCGAGAATGTGAAATCTTTAATTTTATCCCAATATCTTTTAATATTGGATATTAAAAATATTGTATTTTTCTTATTAACTAAATATTCATTTGTCTATTATTATAATAAGAGGCTTGAGAATTCTTTATTCTCATCTCACTCTCAGTAACTCTTCTCTCAATAAAAGAAATCTCTCACTCTTCAGAGTAACTCTTCTCTTAATCAAAGAAATTTCTCAGAAGTTGAGTGTTCTTATTTCGTTCTCTATAGCTAGGACTCAAACGAAATTATCTCAGCTATCTTCTTTAAAGACTTCTAACTAAGTACTTAGTTGTAGCAAAGAAGTCATAGTCTGGAAGATTGAAAAAGATCAATAAAGAAGGTCCAATGAATAGATTAATTTTCCTCCGCATAATGACCCGCCAGAATTGATCAGAGATGTCATTCAATGCAGGTAAATCTTTAATAACAAGAAGTCAATCATCTAGGGTAAATGCATATAGATTAATCAGATTAATTAATATAGTTGTTTTTTTAATTACACGCTTCCAATGGGTTAATTTCATGTTTCTATCACATATTCTCAATAGTTTTTTGTTATAAGAAAAGGAAAAAATGTTATTTGAGCTATAGCGACATTTTTGTAATTAAGTCATTTTTGCCATAGGTATATAATTAGTAGTGATTGGTTTTTAGGTATTTTGTTCCTTAGACAACAACACACACTCCAACAATTCTTGAAGATCACCGAAAAATGATAGGAGTTGCCTTCTGAGATTCCTCCATAGAGCAGCACTTTTATCACAAATTAATGTAGATTCGCATATGTGCATCAAAGCAATTCGTCCACCAAACCATTCGTGAGTCCTACAAGCATTCTCCAACAAACATGTCCGCATCCGAGCCTCCCAATGTTGCTGCTTCAAAGCCTGCATCGTGCCATCCAGAATCATGGAAGAGAGAGTCTTCATTCGCCCAATTGTTTTTCACGTTTTCCAAATAGAAATCGAGCCAGCTGCTAGGTCCTCAAAACCGGAAAAGAGCCTAGCTTCATCCAACGCTCGAACCTTCAGCCGCAAAAATGCCCCATCCACGTGCCGACCTGCGATCCCCTATGCGCCACCTCCATTTTTTGGAGTTGTTTTTCGGTAATTTGTTCCTCTAGGGTAAATTCGATGTGAGCCCGTTTTTACAATTTAGAGTACTTGTTTTTATCAATTTTTGTTCTATAGGTCCGAGTTTGCATGAGACTTCCAGAGGTATTCTTTTACTCTTCCAGCATCAATTTATGAAATTCAACCATTGTTAGAGTCTCTCCTTATCGCATATTGAGTTCCTATGGGTTAATATAAGCATGTTTTAGGACTAGATAATTCTAATTAACTTTGATGTATGATGTGCATGAGTGTTCATGGTCTAGGTTGGGTTGGTCAAAGGAATTATTATGACCAACTTAAAGTTTTAGATTTGTCAATCTTTCCACTAGTCTATCCTACGCATTAGAGCAACTTAACCAACCCTTATATTTTCATGTCGGGTTAGGTGGGTTGTGTTCTCAGATTGTGTTAATCTTCTCATTTTTCTGTAAAATAACTCTATTGATACTCCATAAATATATAAATAAAAAGATGAATGATACTATACTTAGATCTAGATTACCTATTTTATTAGTGCATCTTATTTATCAATATGCCAAGAACCTATCTTATTAATTAATTTCTCTTTTCACACACAAACATATATGTATATGTGTATATTTTTACTTTATTATGGTTAAGTTTGGTTTAACGAGCAAAACATTAGGTACATCTAGAATTAATCCAACCTAGCGAAAATTAGAAAATCATAGCCCAACCCAACCCAAATAGAATCATAACCTAACTCAACTCTTAGGGTTTGGATTAGGTAGTCCTGTATCTCGATTTGTTAGTTCTTTCGTTCACCCCTATGGATGTGCATTGCGACTTAATGAATGTTGTGATTGGCATGCCATGTACTATATGTTATATAGACGAGAGTAAGCATGTAAGTATTGCTTATGGTTCTTGTTCTGATATTCATGTCTGAGTATGATCCACAAGGGACCTGATGATTTATCTTTTTATATTGTTGTCTCGACGTGAACCTTGTATGATACTTATAGCACGTGCTTATGTTCATGACAACAAACATTGTGTGGGCACGAGTATCAGATAGAAGTTACTATTCATATGTCGCAAGAGTAGAGATATCTTTCTCGTTAGTGTAAAGAGTCTAAAGGGTCGAGCACTTACCCTTATCCTTAGATTTTTTTTTTATAATTGTAACATACGTGTCTTGTTATGGTTTTGAGAGTGCGTATAGGATATCCCATCGTGAGTGGTGTTTGTATTTATTACCTATCGTGAGAGGTGTTATAGTTTTCTTGTTAAGACATGATGGCTGTAAGATTACTCATCTCAATTAGGACACTTTTCCTAGCATTTATTACTCAAATAGCCTAAGAGAGTGATTAGACCCCATAACGTATTTTGCATTGATTGTTCATTAAATACCTTAGGTAGAGCATGGGTTAGAGAACACTTTGTTTGCATTGATTGTTTAATATCGTGTTATATGTTGTTATATATTTTTTTACTCTGGTGAAGAGTTGAGAATCCTTACTCTCGCTTCATATTTTTCTCTAATATTCCTTCTGCATGAATATGATTTGTAGAGACATGCGTAGTTCAAGATCTGTTTATGTTTTACTTTTTTACTATGTACCCCTACGATGTTTTTTCTTTATCCATGTTTGTTCTTTATTTTGGTTGGTTGAGCTTGGATGCGTGGAGTGAGAACAAGTCAGTTCTTGGGAGTACGAATCCTTCTCTTATATGCATGGACCCGATGGAGAGTGGGTGTATTTCTTCTTGTGATTTTTAATGAAAATGTTAGTTGTTTTTAACAAAAAAAAAAAAGAAAGAAGAAATAGAATCAATTTCAAAGCACGAGACTAAAATAGTTTTATTATGTAGAACATGTTTGAAGCGCTAGATTATATCATATCAATCACTGATTGAGTATTGATTCTATTTTTTTTATCTTTTCATTTCCTTCCATTCTTTTTCCTTCCTGGTCAAAACATGTCCTTAATTATATTTTGATCTTTTTCTTTCTTTATATAATTATGAGGATTGCTTTCCCAAACAAATAAAAATAGAGGGCTTTATAGTAAAAACAAAACTATATTTCCTTCGGGTGAATAAGATATTTGCGGGAACGAAATTTCAAAGTTTACTCACCAAACTTAATTTGTTCACACTTTAGGTGTGGATTTAATTACTTTGAAAAATATATATGGATTTAATGTTATTAGTAATAAAAGTGACAAGAAAAAGAAGTCAAAGTTTTCAATACATAAAATGTTTATTTGTTTTAAACATGTTGATTTTAATTAATAAATAATAATAATAATAATAATAGTTTATCGAACTTATTTTATAAAAGCAGCTTCAATACGTTCACATTCATACAGAGATATGCGAGTTTGGGTGGGTGAATTTATGTTGACCAGTCTATCCCCAGATGTAATTTGTGGTGTATATGTACAGTTACTCAAAATTTTAAAAAGAGAGAAAATAAAATAGTTTGCAAACAAGGACGCAAGGTCTTAGATATTGCACATTTATGAAATAGATTAATAACATTTGGAGTCAAATACTTACGGTATTTAAAATTAGTATTTAAAACGAAGATTTATTTTAAATATTTAGAAATAATGATGGTAATCAAAAAATTGTTTTTTTAAGAATATTTAGAATGAAGATTTATTTTGAGTTTTTAAAAATAATAATTGCAACTAAAAATTTGTTTATAATTTTTTTAAATACTAGTTTCAAAGACCACATACAAACAACACTTTGGTACATAGATTAATTTACTACTATCATAATATAAAAATTTTGTAGTTTGAGTCAGGGGTATAGAAAAGAACTTAGGTAACGTGAGTATTCGCCTCAACAGTAATTAAAATGAGAGAGAGGTAGTCCACATAGCATATAAATTTGTTGAAAGATCCTCATTTTTTTCAATGCATGGAAAGTGCTATAAGATGAGTATCTCCAACATGATCTCCTAAAAAATATGATGACATATTGAGAAACAATGACCCATATTGATAAACCATCTTGATTAGTTCCATGTTTTTGGATCGAAATACCAGTTTTGGATTACTGGTTTTAGTTTTATCTAAATTTTTGAATCAAAATATCCGCTTAAGTTTTTGCCTGATTTGGTGGGATCTTCCAAATTTCGGAAACCAATAACTCACACTAAACTCTAATATCATATTAGATTGTGTACGCAACAATCTCAAAACTACCTCTTTCTAACATTTGTCTCACATTAAAAATGTCAGAATTTTTCGAATACATTTATATAATAAGTGAACTATTTTTCTCATTTCATGTCAATTGATTTTGAGAGAGAAATTCAGATATGAAATTTGTACCCACCAAAGCATGCAGAAACTGCTTGAGTAATAATTTTCTTTTTGAGTTTGGGTCAAAAGCTGAATTTACTACCCCTCATTCACACGTGCGACATTCACAAAGAACCGCGTTTCTCAGCCCTATAAAACTTTTGCATCTATTTACACGTTCTCACAAATCTCAATCACTAATTGCTCACTTTTTTCAAAGTTAGAAATTTTTATCTGAATTTCAATGAGTGCTATGGAGATCTCATCAACGAGATGGACATCTAAATGGGTATTTACCAAATTCCTTGATTAAAAATGTTCTTTAAAATATATTTATATATTAATCTTACTTCATTTCATCTAATTTATGAATAAATGGGCTTTAATTATTTTTTAGGAAATGGGAGATGCTCCCATATTTATGGAGGAATTGGAGATGAACCCTTTTGATTTTTCGTTGGACGAGTTCAAATTTGAGCAGGCTGGCCGGAATGAGTTTTATGGGTGGCCGCCGAAGCAGTTGAAGGCGGAGGACGGCGGCGTAAATCGTCAAATGTTAGCTCCTCCAAAGAAGGCTGGTTCTTCATCATCATCTTCTCTAATAATTAGCTTCGATAATTCGAGCAGTAAATACGATGGAGATTTGAATTTCTCTTCTTTAATTACTCATAAAAGTTGGAATAATAGAATTAAAAAGGGGAGTGGTTTGGTTAATCGAAATCCATTGCATGCTCGAGATCATGTCATTGCTGAGCGAAAGCGCAGAGAAAAGCTCTGTCAACGGTTTATTGCTCTTTCCGCTCTTATCCCTGGCCTTAGCAAGGTATATAAATTACTCTAAATTTTACCCTTTTTCAAATATTTCAATTTTGATAATGTACTGGTCCAAATTAAAAATATCTCAAAAAAAAAAAAAAAAAATCCAAATTAAAAAGGAAATTTTAAAGGGTGTAATTATACCTCTTTCCTTTTTCCTTCTACCTTGGAACTTCACCTTGACATGCAAACCAACTGTTCCACATCGGGAGGGAAAGATCATGAGTAAATAAGTGATGACAATCATCTCCATTAATATGAAGTCTTTTGAGTAAAACTAAAGACAAAAACATCAGGGTGAATACTCAAAGTAGACAATATTATATCAATGTGAAGATTCAAGTAGGATCGTTATTTTTAACGATGGGTATCAAAATTGTGCCTTGTCGTAGCTTTACCAAGCTGGTGTTGTACTCTCGAGAGGAAAAGAGTTTGATCAGGTTTTCATCTCCCTATATAGATGGATTGACTATTAGAGGGGAAGCTCGATCTTTGTTCGAGGGGAGGATATAATCCTCTAGTGTCGAATGCATGAGAGGTTATGTGGAACTTTGTTCGAGGAGAAGATATAATCCTCTGGTGCCAAAATGCCAGAAGACGAACATAGAGAGGTTTGCTGGAATTTTATTCGAGTGGAGGATTGTTGATATGCAAACAAAGTTTCCCCATCGTTTAAAAGAGGGGAAGATGGGCAAATAAGTGATAACAATAATCTCTATTGATATAACTATAAGACACTTTGGATAAAACTAAAGACAAAGTCATAAGGGTGCATGCCGAAAATGAACAATATCATATCAATGGAGAGATTCGCGTAGAGTTGTCATTTTTATCACTTAGGTTGAATTTGTTTTGGTAAATTTAAATGTTATGTCATTAACCATATATTTAAAATGTGAGTATAGTGTCACAGTCGCGCCTCAGAGGCAGCAGAATGGCGACTGTGCGCCACTTGCTCTAACCCGGCGAGCAAGTCAGCCGAACCAAAATGGCAGAGCGGGTGGCACAATAGGTGCAACCTCTATCACGGACGTCGTGAAAAGGTTTTCGAAAACGGAAGAAAGAGAGTTTTAGAAATGCTTTTATCTTTGAGAGCTATATGACAAGATGCAAGAAGGAACATATCAACTAGCTTGCATTAATCATATAATCACTTAGTAGGAAGGAAGCTTCAAGAAGCCATACCCCCCTGTAGTACATTTTGGACCATAATGGATGTGACACCCTTACATATGAAAATGGCGAGGAGTCAACACCTAAAATAAAATGAAGGAAACTATCCTAACATGCAACGATAATAAAATACCATAAAAGCATGGTGAAACGGGGTTGATCGGACATGTGGCCATGTGCAACACACACTGGACAAATATGGCCGTCACATTCTCCCCCACTTAAACAGTTGACGACCCTGTCAACCAACTCTGCCCGAACTCAGCGATCGTCTGAGCAACTTGCTTTGCGGTTCCAGCGGACCTCAGTGCCTACAACTTTCTTCCACTTATCGAAGAACTCTTGTGTCCATTGCTTCTGTTTCTTCAGCTAACACCCCAAATGAATTCTTCAATGAGACTGACGAACATGATGCTTCATGACTTGTTTGGAGGCTCTTTCCTTCTTGTCTTGGGACTTGTCATTGTACTACGGTCTTCGAGCCCCTGAGTACTGCACTGTCGGCTTTGAACTGACTGGAGTGTCTCTTCGGACTAACCCAGCTACTTTCGTACCTTGTTGCATCACCTTGATGACTTGGTACTCCACTTTGTTTATCCTTCCACTCTCTCGTGGGGTTATACTCATATCGTCTCCTTTTTTACCAAGGATGGACGTTCTTGCAAGACACTTCGTCTCGACTTTCAGCTAGGCCATTGTTATATCGAAGGGTAAATAAATACCTGATGGTCCCTACGCGGGGGATCACTTCTGTTTCCTCTTCCTCTACCTCGGCGACTGCATCTTTGGCCGATTGAGCTTCAAGTTTCTTGTTCATCTCGAGAGCAACCTTAAAATCCTTAACGATCTCTCGAGTATGACACTCACGTACATGATGAGGTCCATTACATAAGAAGCATGATATGTGGCTTTGCTTAGGCGATGTGGCCTTTGCCACGAGTTTTCACTTTTAGACTGGGAAGGTCTGCGTTCCCCACTTTGACCACTCGGTCGGTCTCCTCCCCAACTCCTAGGAGAGGTTGGTTGAAAATGTATATTGTCTTGGTACAAAGAGGTTATACTTTCTCTTCGCTCTTGAGGCTTCTCATCTATTGGTTCACTGACCCAATCAAATAGTCTCTCTGTGGCGCCATACGCTTCAGTCAAGTTTTGTACTTTCTGTTCGTAGAGCTTGGCCTTCGCTAACGGCTTTAATCCTTCGACAAAGTTAAAGACCTTATCTTTCTCTGTCATGTCTCGGATATCAAGCATCAACCCCGCAAATTGTTTGACATATTCTCTGATTGTTCCAGTATGCTTCAACATTCGCATCTTGCATCTTGCAAGAACTTCAACATTTTCGGGGGAAAATTGTGAGCGCAATTCTTGTCTCAACAAATCCCAGCTATCAATGGTACATCTTCCTTCTTGGATGTCTATATAGAGTGACCTCCACCACAATTTGACATCATCCGCCAAATGCATTGTCGCTAACGTGACTTTCATGTCCTCAAACATAGCATTTGTGGCTTTGAAATATTGTTCCATATCAAATATGAAGTTTTCCAAAGATTTTGCATCTCGAACCCCACATAAGGGCTTTGGCTTAGGCACCTTGACCTTACTGGTTTGAACGACGCCTCCAGTTGAGGCTTGATTTCCCACTACCCTCATGGTGAGATTAACTCGAGCATTCAAATCACCTACTTCTGTCCTGACGACGCTAATGACCGCTCTCATTTCCTCGGACAGGTCGGACACCATCTGAGCCATTACTTTTTGCGCGCTGTTGATAGTTTCGATGCGCTTCTCTATGCAGGCAACAGAGCCCAATGAGCTTTCTCCACGCTCATTGCCACAAGACCGTGTGGCTTTATCTTCAAGGGTCTCTACCCTTACCATCAACTCTTGGATGGGCATCTCGTCTAAGCGGCTAGCTACCGCATCAACCGTGTCAACCATGGCAGCGAATCCAAGGACTGCACATACTGAGACATTTCAGCTAGGTCGACCATCTGTTCTTCCAAATTGAACAGCCGATCGACATGGGACTTTTCCCACTGACCCATCACCGGTGAACTCATTGTCACAACAAATGAGCCAAATTAGGCTTTGATACCACTTGTCACAGTCGCACTTCAGAGGCAGCGGAATGGCGACTGTGCGGCACTTGCTCTAACCCGGCGAGCA
>JBBMEG010016334.1:7399-18114 GCA_037832605.1 Cyclanthera cordifolia
CCTCTAAAAATAAAATAAGCATTTAGAATACTAGATAGTTTCAACAATTCAATTCCTTAATTGTCATCAGACGCTAAGAGGAAATCCTTTTTTTTTCAATCCTCTCCTTAGTAATGCTTCAATCTATGACTATTGACCATAAACTCAGTTTGATCCACTAGATTTCTAATCTTTAGAGCTACATGATTGAAACCCTGTATTACTTCAAAAGGTCCATACCTTTTAGATTTAAGTTTTCTAGATAAAAGCTTCAATCTATAATTATATTGTAATACATGTTGGCCTTTTACAAATTTCTTGGGCAATATTCTGTTATCATGTCATTTCTTAGTTTTCTCTTTATAAAGTTTGGTATTTTTTGAAAGAGAAATTTCGAAACTCTTTTAGCTCTAAAAGCTGAAACATTCTTGCTGGCATAACTAACAAGGAATCCAAATTTAATTCTTTCAAAACCCAATATACTTTATGCTCCATATCCAATGGTAAATGACAACTTTACCAAAAACTATCCTGTAAGGAGACATTTTTAAGGGTGTCGTGAATGAAGTTCTATGCGCCCAGAAAAAATCATCTAACTTACTAGATCAGTCTTTCATGTTTGGATTAACTACTTTTCTAAGAATGCCTTTATTTCCCTATTTGATACTTCTACTTGACCATTGGTCTGGAGGTGATATGATGTGGCAATTCTATGGGTTATGTTATATTTCTTAAGCACAGATTATAACGGCCTATTTACAAAATGAGTCATTTCATTGCTTATAACAGCTCTGGGTGTCACAAATCTTGTAAATATATGCTTATGAAATTTAATCATTGTTTTACCCATTCTGAAACATAATCCACAGCCAGTAAAATATGCACATTCCCATTTGAAGTTGAAAATAGTCCCACAAAATCTATTCCCCACCCATCAAAACTTTAAGAATATAATTTAAAGGCATCTCATCTTTCTTTTTTTTTTTTCCTATATTACCTTTGCATTGACATCTTCACAATTTTTAACAAAATACTGGGCAAAAAATAACTAGATTGAAATACCTAAGCTACTGTTCTGGCCCCTCCAAAGTGTCCAGCGTATGCAAATGCATGACATTCTTTCAAGATATCATTGCTCTCGCATTCTGCAATACATCTTCGAATTATATACAACATATCGTTTATATAAATATGGTTCGTCCAAAAAATATGATCTACTTCATACAATAATTTTTTTTTCTTCTGATGGCTGCTAAACCCTGTAGGCATCACATCACTAGCTAGATGTTTCTAATATTCTGAAACCACGAATCTCCAATTGCTGGATACTCATAATTGCAAATAACTGCTCATAAGGAAAATTTTATTGAATGTTCAATTGTTCCAGCAATACTTGTGGTATCTCAATCCTAGACAAATGATCTGCAACATGATTTTCACTACTTTTTTGTCAAAATTTATAAATTAAACTCTTGTAGCAAAATAACCCACCTTATCAACTGAGGCATAGCAGCTGCTTTGTCATTAAATACATGATTGCTCCATGATCTTTGTAAACTATGACCTTAGACCCTATCATATAAGATTTGAATTTATCAAGCATAAATACAATAACTAACATTGGAGTATAATTCTTTTCTGCATCATTTAAAGTTTTGCTCAAATAATAAATTGGATGAATTAATTTATTCCATTTATAACCTAGAATTGCGCTAACACCAAAATTGTTGGCATCACCCATTAACTCTAATGGTTTGTTCCAAAATATAATTATTATTGTTGAAAACAAATAAAAATGGGATTTTTTTGTTTGAACAAAATTCTAAATGAATAGTAAAATTTAATAAAACAAACAAATATCCGAAAGAAAATCTAATTCAAAATTTAATTAACACAGTTGCAATTTTTGATCATCGACTAAAAATATAATAATAAATATCACATTCAAGAAAACAATCTACCTATTTGGAAAAGCCAAAATAAGTATTGTTCTCCTATTTAATTGACCCTCACACAACATCAAGCTCAAACTTATTGATTGGGCACAATAGCGTACATACCAATTAAAATAATTATTTGCAAATCAATTAATTTTGTTTAATTGTTTCCTTAAAGTCTTTTATGCAAGCTGTATAATTTGGAATAGCCACAATTATACGCACATAAGTCAACCCTTTGCTACAATATAATCATTTGAAACACTATTACATATCACAAAATTATATATAACACTAATCAATTAATGATAAACTAAGTCGTCAATTGAATTTATCAACAATTAATCATAAGAATAAGAACTAGAAAAAATTAATTCTTGAATCGAAACAAATTCCATTTGGACCAAAACCTCCCAAAATCATAATTGAAACTAAAAACATCCTTGAATCAAAAAATGAAAATTTAGCTATTCATAATGAACAACAAAAATAATATTTCTTTGATGAATAAAAATAAATAAATAAATAAACTAGAGTTGAAGTAAAACTTAATTTTGATAGTTGAATGTGAACTGCTGCTTTTGTGTTGATGTTGATTCTGAAAAATGATAAAAACTCTTTTTCTTTTTTTCTATTCGCATGTGCTCTCTGACGCCAAATCAAATTTGGATTGTTCATATATAAATCTTTTTTGTTTGGGAGTGGCACCTGCCACTTTCTTTTTTTACCAGCTTTATTTTTTTTTATTTTTTTTATTTTTTTTTTTTTTGGAAGTGATAGACTCCACTCCCTTATTTATATATTTTTTTCTTTTCTTATTTTATTTTTTCTAAATTCAAATTAAAATCTAATTTTAAACATATTTCACTAGTTTTTTGGCAATTCAAATTATAAATTAAATATGAAAAAATATTCACAATTAATTATAATATTCAATCAAAGGTAAGAAAATAAGATTTAATAAAGAGTGCTTGTCCTCAAATATGTCTTAATTCAAGATATCAATTCTTCCTTCTATTTCATTTTTGTCATTCTTAATATCCAAGAATATCAATAAAGTTAATAAAACATGAAAGTCGAATTTTAATAACAATCTAGATAATGAGCATTCATAAAACATATTTTATGTGAAAACTCAAGTATCTCATTAATTCAAAAGAAATCAAATGCAGCAAGACTCAACACTTTCTCGAGGTTCCACTCAAGATTCAAAATTTTGGGTATTTTTACTCTCAAAGTCAAAGCATAGCATGATATTATCATAGACTTGCAAGTAAATCAAATCTGTTCCACTATAGATGAATTGAATACAAAAATCAAAGGAACTTCAAAACGGTTGTAATGTGGCTTAGGTAAAGGTAAGATAAGAGCAAATTAGGTGTTTATGGTCAAGGCCAAGAGTTAATGGTGCATGATATTAATGTCAAATAATAATCAAAAAACACACTATTGAAGCCATTATTTTATTCACACACTTCACACTTTCTTCTCGCACTAAAAACTTTGGAGAAATTAAATAACAACTAAATTAATTTTGGCAAACTTTTCTCCAAAATATGTAATGATTTTTTTTTTCACCATCCTATTTGTTGAGAGCAAACACCTTCCTTTTTGTCTTTTTTTCTTTTTTTTTTCAACGACTGTCATGCAACATTTTTTTAATGTTTTTCAGCACAAGAAACAATAACAATTACCATGCAACATTTTCCCTCTTGTCTTGATAAAGGTGCAACGGTTGAGGCCAACAAATAAGATGGCATGAGGCTAAGAGATGATGGGCTATAATCAAGAAAAAAAATAAAAATTGGCTCAAAGTTGCTAACTAATCGGAAAAATTCAAAGGTGGGAATTTTAAGAGTCCAAAAAGTGTTAATCCTAATTTCCCTTATCATACTAAAGCATTAATTCAAAAATAATGGTCACAAAATGCATTCACAAGCAAATTCTAGAATAAACATACTAAGCTTGATCACTCAATAAGAAATAAATTAAGCAAAATATAATGAGTTACTTATAAGCTCAAAATCTCACTGTAATAGGTCATTGAGATTAAGGCTTGCACATTTTCAATCAACAAATCAATGAGACACCATCATATAATTTTAAGAAAAAATTCTAATCATGATCATCTCTATCATACTTTAAAATTCATACTAAAGATGCACTCCTAACTTACAAAACATTCAAAGATATCAACAAAGACTCAATGTTTCAAAAGAAAAGTCAACATGTATGAATTAAGAACATGTCAAATTCAAATTAAACATCCCCACACCTAAACTATGCATTGTCCTCCATGTATAACAAATTAAGTAAAGTGTTCACAAAAATAATAAAAAGATAAGGAGAGTAAACTCCCTGGATTTGTGAACATTTGAACTTGATAGATCTTCGTGTTGGGAGCTGAGTCAGTGGTCCTGGAAGAAAAAATATATAGAAAATGTCAAAAACTAAAAGGAAAAGTAGATGAAAAATAAAGAAAGAAACAAATAATAAATAACAAGAAATAGAAATTTTGGTTGCCTCCCAATAGCGCAACCATTTAACGTCGTTTTGCTCGATGACTTGAAATGGGTATTATAATACATAAAATTTTATGTTTTGTTCGGTCCCTTCTTGCTTGAATTGATGTAGCCTACTAAGTCTAGTAGTCTTTCTTGTTTTCGAAGGCACCAAACAAATAAATATTTTTGTTATTTTCATATTATAAGTTATTGAAATCAAATGACAGAAAATCAAACTCTAAATATTGGTAAGAATAAAGAAAGGAGTCATTTGAAGAAGATCTTGTGAAAATAAAGTAAGGTTAGGTTTTTCAGCTTATACTTTATAACCTGGATTTCTTGGCTCATTTTCTTCTATTTCACCAACCTTATTTTGATGTGGCTCAAAATTCTCCAACTCATCTTTACTATCAATAAATGTTCCATCAAAACTTTTTACCAGTGATATTAAGATATTGTTTCTCTGGTAAACTCTCCAAGTTTCTACCAGTCAATTGAGTAATTTGGTTCCCCCAAATTCTCCAAGTCAGCTCTAGTTTCATATTGAAACTAGAGATTTTACTATCGAAATTGAAAATTATTGTCAACCGTAGTTTTAACAATATCTTCTAAAGACATACCTGAATTTGAGATATGAGTTTGCACAGTAACTTGAGATGGTTTGTCGAAGTCTTATAAGTACTGGTTTTGATGTTATCCTTGGTTTATATACCAAAAACTAGATTGATCAGCCAATTTATAAAGATCATAATTCATTTGATATTGGTAAGGAAATCTATTTATGGTTGTGGCTGATATAAAATTACAATGCATTTGCCTTGAAACCATTTGATTGACTGCAAAAGTTAAATCAGAAAGTTGATTTTTAAGATCATTTAAATCATTAGCCTGAAAAACATCTCCACTAACTCTTGGCCAAGTTTGTTGGAAATACTCTGCTTTTTTTTTTCAAACTAGCATTTTTTTTATATAAAAACAAAAATAAAAAATAAAAAACAACAATGAGAAACTAAATGAAGTTCCCAGCAATGACACCAACTTTGGTCGGGTTGTCGAAGCCCGCCAAAATAAATTACTGATTTCTATCTAACTTGTAGAAATAGTGGAACCAGGTCGAATCCTAATGAACTATGAATTAATTTCTCAATGTTGAAAACAAATAAAAATGTGATTTTTGTGTTTCAACAAAATTCTAAATGAACAGTAAAATTTAATAAAACAAACAATTATCCGAAAGTCTAATTCAAATATTTAATTAACACAGTTGCAATTTTTGATCATTGGCTAAAAATATAATAATAAATATCACATCCAATAAATCAGTCTACTTATTTGAAAAAGCCAAAATAAGCATTGTTCTCCTATTTAATTGAATCTGACCTAGCATGAAGCTAAATGTTACTATATAATTGATGGAGCATGATAGCGTTCCATACCAATTAAATAATAGCATTTAAATTAATGAGAACGACTAAACTAAAAGTTAATTAATTGCAAATCAATTAATTTTGTTTAATTTGTTCCTTAAAGTCTATTAGGTAAGCTATATAATTTGAAACAACCACACAAACTCTTTGTTTTTCTATTTATATAGGAGGTGACACAAGCTTTTTTTTTTTACTGTTTTTTTTTTTTTATTTTTTTTGGAAGCGGTAGACTCCACCTCCTTATTTATATTTTTTTTCTTTTTTTTTTTTTAATTTTCTTTTCTTATTTTATTTTTTTCTAAATTCAAACTAAAATCTACTTTTAAACATATTTCACTGGTTTTTTTGGCAATTTAAATTATAAATAAAATATGGAAAAATATTCACAATTAATTATAACATTCAATCAAATATAAGAAAATATGATTTAATAAAGATAATAACTTATCAAAAAGTTTGGACCGCCTTAGGGAAAGTCCGAAAGTCAGCCAAGGCGACCTCAGCAGCACCATGAGCCTCACGAGTTTGGGCCAGGTCCTACTTGAATTGATCGGTGCTAGACGACCAAGAGTCGCGTATGACGCAAGTCTTCTCAAAGGTACCAAGAAGTAGAAGCAAGGCGCATAAAGACCTGCCATCCAAAAACTACAAGAAAGCAGGAAGTCCTCCGAAGTAAGGTCCACCATACCGTTGGTGGGAGTCCTAAAAGCAAGGGAAGGAGATCCCGACCACTAAAGGAGCATGTAGGCTGTGGACTCCAAAGAACACTGCCTAAGTGTTGTAAGCCACCTACGACTACCAAATGCCTTATGGCGAGTCCTCTTTTGAAAATAGGAGGCTAAGGTGGTGGGACTCAGTCTCAGAATCAAATGAAGGATCCATAAGAGCAAAGGTAAAGAAATAGCTGCGAATGACGAGGTTAGAAAAAGACAAGTCCATGCCAAGGGAGCCTAAGGAACCTTCAAGTCAAAAAACCGCTTAAAAATGGACAAGCCTCTACAAAGAGGGTCTAAGTAGCCTAAAAGTTTTCAAAAAGGGATTAGACGGGCAAGACTATTGTAAAAAGTGCCTAAGTAGTCTAAAGTTCGAAGGAGTGCTCTGACAGTAAAGTCTCTGAAAAAGGAGCCTACTTGGCCAAATTTCTAAAAAATAATGTCTAAAAAGTTGACACTCTAAAAAGAGAGCCTACTTAGTCGCAATTTTCGAAAAAAGTGCCCAAAAGAGGTGAAATTCTGAAAGAGAACCTACTTGGCCTAAATTTTTAAAAATGACTAAAAATGGTAAGTCTCTAAAAAAGAGAACCTTCTTAACAAAGAACTACTCTATTACGACAACAAAAGTAAGTTTGAAAATGAAGAGTGGGGGTAATGTTGCGGGCTAAAATATCTCGAAATACTCAGAGAATGTTAGGGCCTCACTCGGGGACCGACCAAGCCAACACTGGCCTCCCGGGGGTCGGCCACTCCATTGCTGACCTCCTGGGGGTCAGCCAAGGAAGGCCTCGACCTACGAGGGTAGGCCCTAGTAGCCTTGCCCCTCTCGGGTCCGGCAAAAGAAGGTGAAACATCCCTTAAGGGGAAAGTCGTGGAGGTCAGGACTCCCCTAGAGTTGATCGAGTCCAAGTAACGACTGCATCCGCTGATAACGGCCAGAAGTTAAGCCGAGTAGGCCAGCCCGAGTGGGTTGGTCGTGGAGGTCAGGACTTTCTAGTAGACGAGTCTTCCGAGTCCAAGTAACGATTAGGGACGTTGCACCCCATGGCGTCTTAAAGTTACAATGAGTAGGCCAGCCGAAGTGGGTTGGTCGTGGAGGTCAGGACTCTTTGAAGAGTCGATCGAGTCCGAGTAACATACAGAAATACTGCACCCTGCGACGTCCCTCCGTTACAATGAGTAGGTCAACCCGAGTGGGTTGGTCGTGGAGGTCAAGACTCTCCCCAAGGTCGACCAAGCCCAAGTAACACATAGAGATGTTGCACCGCGCGACATTTCCAATTACAACGAGTAGGCCAACCCGAGTGGGTTGGTCGTGGAGATTAGGACTCTCCTGTGAATGAGTCGACCGAGTCCAAGTAACGATCAGAGACGCTGCACCCCGTAGCGTCCTAGAGTTACAACTAGTAGGCCAACCCGAGTGGGTTTGTCGTGGAAGTTATGACTCTCCCTAGGAGTCGATCGAGTCCAAGTAACGCAGGGAGATGCTGCAACGCATAGCGCCCCCGGTTACAATGAGTAGGTCAATCCGAGTGGGTTGGTCGTGAAGGTGAGAAACCGTAAAGGTTGACCGAGTCCAAAGCCGACCTCTGAGGAGGCAGTCGAGTAGGCCAACCCTAGTGGGTTGACCGTGGAGGTTAGGACTTTCCTGTGGATAAGTCAACCAAGTCCAAGTAGCATTAAGAGACGTTGCACACCGTGGCGTCCTAGCGTTACAACGAGAAGGTTCCACCCCTAAAGGTCGGTCATGGAAGTGAGGACCTGCCAAGGTTGATCGAGTCTAAGTAACTCTAGAGTCAAGACTGTTACACCTCCAAAGGGTAACGGTCAGGAGTTACGCCAATATTCATTCTCGCCTTAATGACGGACGTTTCTGACGATCGGCCATTAAGTCGCCCATAAGTGAGCTGCAGCGGTTACGAGATCGACTGCTATAAGAATCAGTTCATTATCCATTCCAAGGGAAGGATCCTAAGCTAAATCGAGCTAAGTACTCTTGTGTCATTTTGAGTTCTAAACTATCCTCCTAAAATCTCCTACTAACTTAGGCATCAGAGGCCTTGTGGCTCACACCATACCGGTATGTCCTAATTTTACTTTTTACAGGCCTTTACGTCCTGAATTAAACAAATATTACAGTAGATATCCGTTAACCATTTTTCGGCATCAACAGGATGTTTATTTATTGATTATACTAAATGTATGAATTATATATTTTTTGGAAAATGGTTTTTCAAAATAGAACAAAAAAATATTCATTTTTAATCTGCTATAAAAATGAATATATTCTTTTAAAATATTCTTAAAAGGGTAGAACCAAATAATCCATAAAAGTTGATAGAATTCATAGGATTAATTGATATCACTTGAATCTTTAGTTAGTATGATTAATTGAAGAGCAATGTGATTATGTAATGATTGGTTGGAAGAGAACTCTACTGAAGAAAGGTTCGGTCTAAGATTAAGGTACTTAAGAAGACGGTTTATGGAACACCTCTACATGGGAACACGACCTAGGGGTTGAAACGACCAAGATTTATAGATCACTTTGTGAAGGCTAAAATAATGTGATTAGGTGTTTAGTGTAAAAACTCGATAATTTACATTAAAAACAATCTAACCAACATAGGTAAAATATTAGAACTTGGATGATTAGATTAGCCTAGTTCATCTGAGTGGGAGGAAACCTTATTTCAAAATAGATTGTAGGAGAAAGATCGGTGTCAACTGATCCTGTGATCTCCATCAAAAACTGCATCATGAGATCCTAGTGGGGTTACATGTCGGTAGCTTTGAGTTGACTCCCTCAGCGTGTGTTCACTAGGATCAATAACAAAGCGAGATTCCCAAAAGGGATATGACTGTAATTTCAATCGGTACTTGACCTATGATTTTACACTACTTAATGAGATAATTAGCATGTCTAAATTAATGGACTACACTATCAATGAACTAGTTAAAGAGTTAAGTCAAATCCTTGATCAAAAAATGGTAACTGGAACCATAGGGATAAGAGTTATCATAGTATTGAGCTTTTAGTTTAGAAAAGTCTCACGCTAGGAGGAGTATTTGACCTATTAGTGGGCAAAACTTACTCTAAGTCTTTATTGTTGTACCATGTAATCAAACATAAACAATTATAGTGGAGTTTCCTATGATTTTAACTTAAGAAGTTTTAAAATCAACTCTTATGCCAAAATTATGAATGATGCTTTTAAATGGCAATCAAACTGAAATATATATATTTTTATAATCAAGCTACATGCGTTAATCACTAATCTCAATATTGTTAATAGGCAAGTTAACCGAAAAGAACTACATAACTAGGAGAAAAAAATGGCAACATAATTTTTGGCGTTAGACGACAAGAAGCTAGTTATAACGAAGGATGGTCCTCTAGAACCCATAGCCTATGCATGAGAAATGTTCGCAAGATGTAGTTCATTGATATGGTGCCAATGAAAAATGTTGAGTTTATATATTGGCGTACATCTCGCCTAAAAGCATAGTCAAAGCAACATTTTGGAATCAATTAAAAATTATGATAACTAAAATAACTATTAAGATGAATAAAAATTATGATAACCAAAATTTATCTAACAAATGATCAAAAATTAAATTGAGCATAAATAATATAAAATAAAAAGAAATGAATTATAGAAAATGACACAATAATTTTTAAAGTGGTTCGGTCAAACTCGACCTACTCCGCCACCCAAGCGCCTTTTGAGATTTTAAATTTTGCTTGATTCTTTCCACGGATTAAAGTTCAACCGTTATACCACTCTTTTTACGAGTTCAAAAGTAAACTCGATCATTTCCACGGATTAGGATCAAACTGTGACAATAGTTAGAATTTTGGTAAAGAACACACTAACTGTCTTAATAGGATCAAACCAACACTTTTCTCAGTCACTAACCAATCCTCAGTACACAATCTCTCTCTCAAGAATAAGATGTAAAAAACAAAGCCGAAGAATTTTGGAGAGAGCAACAATAAGGAAACTTTGAGTTTTAGATGATTGAAAATTTCAAAGATGTCTTATGATATTTTTAGTGAAGAATGTGAGATTTGTACACGGAGTGAAAAATAGAAATTGACTTTAATTTGTCAATTAAGTTAGGTAAAAAAATATTGAATGGTGGATATTAAAA
>JBBMEG010016334.1:18214-28630 GCA_037832605.1 Cyclanthera cordifolia
ACGGAGTGAAAAATAGAAATTGACTTTAATTTGTCAATTAAGTTAGGTAAAAAAATATTGAATGGTGGATATTAAAAAAATAATAAATATTAATTATATTCCAAATCTTCAATGGTAACTTTTTTATTTTGAATTAGAATTTTGAATTTGAAATCAATTTTAAAGGAAATAATAAATATTAATTATGTTTTAAAACTAAAATGGTAGCTTTAGAATTTGATTTTGAATATGAAAAGTATGGATTTTATTTAATAATTTTAAAATAAATCAAAAACCCATCATGTGTCATTCATTCAAGACTCTGCATGTCAATCTTAAAATTGTCTACGATGTTGACTCAGCTGCCACATCACCATCTCGAGTATTCCATAATCAATCTTGTTTGTTTCATAACTTCTTCGTTTTAACTTCGATTTGGGTAGTTCAAATTGGTTGAAATCCTTGCTTCAAGCACTACATTACGGATATCTTGAAACAATAAAATGACTAGTAATCAAGATCAGGTTTGTTATCATCAAAATATTAATAAATAAATTAAAATTAATTAATTTTGGATTAAGGCCAATAATAGCCAACATACGTGTTTCAATACTGCATAAATAAATAAGGCTATTATAGATAAGTCTAGCTATTCAAATTTTATTCAAAAAATGCTACTCTTTTATATGAGCTATAAGGTGGAGACGAGTGTTATGTCCAAGAATTTCAGTTCAAAAGCTTAGAGCTCAGGAACAGAGCCCAAAGGTTGGACCTCAAAGGATAAACATAAGAAGAGATGTTTAAGTAAACACAATGCACCAAAAATTAAAAATATTCAAGAACTAAAAGAATGAAAAGGAATGTAAATTGGATTTAGCAATACTTGAGTCTTGTATAGTAGGAGAATCTTCCAACTTCTGGATTGTTGATACAGAAGGCACTAAACATGTGTTCCTTATTTAAGAGAAGTGGCTAGTGGGAGCAGTTAGACATTGGAAAGATCTAGAGGTTAAGGCTGGAAAAGTTGTTTCGGATATAGTAGTCAGAAACAATAATGGGTAATAGTAGAAAAAATGACAAAGAATTTATCTTAAATCTTAGACATATCTATGAAGTCTAAGATTGGGTCACATAAACATCAATAGGAGTGAAAGGTTAGTAAACTGGGTTAGAGATGGGCACTTTACCTGTATGTATATCTTACATAGAAGGCAAAATGACCAAAAAGCCCTTTTACAACAAAGGGAGCTAGACCCATTCAACCCTTAGAACTTATACATTCAGACTTTTGAGGTGCAATGAATATTAAAGGTCGGGGAGGGTATGAGTACTGCGTATCATTCACGGATGACTACTTAAGATACAGTTATATTTATCTAATGCAACATAAGTGGGAGACTCTTGGATAGTTAAAAGAGTTTTAAGTCGAGGTTGAGAACCTATTAGATAAAATAATTAAGACACTACGACCGAATCGTGGTGGAGAGTATATGGACTTGAAATTCCATAACTATTTGGCAAAACATGAAACAGCGTCACAACTTTCTTCTCTTAGAACACCTAAGCAAAATGATGTTTTAGAAAGGGAAAATAGAACCATTTTGGAAATGGTTTGGTCAATGATGAACTTTGCTCAACTACCTTTATCGTTTTAGGGATACGCGTTGGAGACCTAGTTGTACATTTTGGACATGGTACCCACAAAGAGAGTCTTTGAGACACTTTACGTCTATGACTATGTACACTTGACTACTTGACTATGTACACTTGCATATTATGACTTTGGATGCTAGAACATTGCAAATGCTAATAACATTCAATAGATATAATTTATCAAATTTTGTACGTTTGAATTCGCATCAAGGTGCTTATGCAAAAATAGTTTTAAGATCGGACAAAAAATATTCGATTCTAGTAATTCCATCATAGACATTAATTAAATATTTCAATTAGATGATCATATGTTAATATGTTCTTAATTCTGAGTGAGTTATCAACTCCTGCTTTATCAAAGTATCCTTCGATGCGTATTAGTGACAAACCAAATAATGTTGGGTCAATAGGCCTTCCACTTTGAGGATTGTCATAGTAAGTGGTTGGCAATACAACGTCATCATAAGATGAAATTCACTCCTTCCCTATTATTGTGGAAGTAGAAGATTTTTTCCCTTAACAATTAGTTCTAGGGCTTGAACAAATGGTACTCGCCTCTCACTAGCCTGAGAGGATACTAGATTATAGTTTGACCACAAACAGCTTGTTCATTAGAGGAATCTGTAGCTCTAAATTAGAAAGATTTAATCACATGGGTAAAACAAATATTTTGTCCTAACTGTGATTTATGAACAAACTCGTGAAGGATCATTTAGTGGATGACTGATTATATTCGTGCACATAACTTGTCCTATAGTGCGAAAGAGTCCAATACATGCCTTTAGTGGAATAAGCCTAGTGTTAAAAAATTGGAATTAGATCCCATGTTGTGTAACTTTTAATCTATACTGTTGGTACACTTTTTATTATAGTGTTAATTTGAATAGTTCAAACTGCATAATTAATTATGTTTGACATATTAACTATAAAGAGTTTTAGTTTAATTTTTTTAACTAAATATATTGGATAGATTAATAAATTAATATCTATTGGATAAATATGGAGAATAAATCAATATATTGAATAATTTAATTGAATTAATAATTATTGGATCATTATTTATGTAAAGAGGATTAATTAAGATATTAGATATATTAATTGAATTGATATTAATTGAATTGCTAATTATTGGAAATTAACCAACATATGAGATATTAATTCAAACCAGGGAAATTAACCTTATTGCTAATTATTGAAAATCATGTCCCTAATAGGAGGACGAAAATCATACCTTCACAAACCAGGGAAATTCGAAATGCCAAACCCTATTAAGGACATGATTTTCAAAAATCCCTTTTAAGGAAGAGATATTGCAAATATTTATTAGTTAATTTTTGGTGAGGATTTCTAATTATATTTTTTTAAAATAACATAAATATCTTTTAATATTAGATATTGAAAGACTTTATACTTGCTTAGAATATAGGTTAAACTAAAGCCATAAATAGAGGTCACGTCGACTCTTTATTAGCATCCATTCTCATTGTGAGAAAACACATCTCAAGTTGAGAAATATCTCCTCTCTGAGTTGTCAAACCTCTGACAAGATTCTCCCAACTTCCAATTCTCTAAATGCTTCTCACCATGCACTTAGTCTAGAAAAGAAGTCATAGCTTGGAAGATTGAAGAAGGTCAAACAAGTAGTCTATAGAATACTCGATATTTAAAGTTAAAGACCCCCTAAAATTGATCAGAGTGGTCAATTCTGTAAGTCTTTATTGTTCTTACAATCAACCAATCATATAAGGGCTGCATGTTAGATTAAATGAATTAATCTTGTTAGTAAATGAACCACACTTCTGCCAAGTCAATTGCATGAACCCTACCACCATTCCCAATAGGTGTAGGTCTGATAACGATCATTAGCAATGATGAGGGCGGTTTTGTGCAATGGCTTTAAGGCAGCGATAGGAGTGATTGACACTCAAATGGGTATTTGAGAACTTCATTTGCTTCCTCTTTGTGTTTGTGTAAATCAAACTTCAAGTGAAAACCCCTAAGTCTATACATTAAAATTTATGTTTACAAAACATGCTTTCAATTGCATGAAATTACAAAACGACCTATAAATCTTGGTTAAAAAAATAAGCATGTAGAGGTAAAATGACCAAAATACCCATAGAGTTAAAATGGTTAAAGAACTTAGTCAAGATAGGAAAACAACAAGAAACTCGTACCTAGAGGATCATTTAAAAAATACAGGGGTGTGGTACTATCGTAGCACATCTTTAATAGGAAACGTGCACACCACACATACCTGGTGAAGGCCATCACCATCAACTATGATAACCCATCCACACCCAATCGCATGAAGGAATGACTCTTCCATAACAGTTTCATAATGATCATGGCCTCGACCTGACATGCCATAATTAGGCTCTACTAAAGGTGACATAAACAATCACATCTTCAACAACCTTTAGATGATGACATCTTGATAGAGACTATCAGTGTATTGCATGTTCAATCCTATATATCATACAAAACATGCTAAAAAAAATCACAATTATCCTACATACAATACTACTCAATAATACATATAGGACTTCATCACATGCTATTACTTAAGGAACATATACACGAGTCATCACAATAACTAAAAGATAACTAGAACTTTCCCTAACATTACATGACTAGACCTTATAATTTAAGCATGAATAAGAAAGTATAACAACATCCATAAGCAAACATACAAATCAAATAGTAACTACCCAAGGCAAAAACGCATTACATAAATAATATAAAACAATAGCTTGTCCTTAGCTCCAAGCAATACTAATAACATAGAATAGTCAACCAAAGAAAAATAATACACAACCAAATCTCAGAAAGACAAACTAAGCTAACTAAGAACGTTAGGGGTTAAGAAATTGCCCAAATGCATGAAAATCAAAGTCGACAAGTAAATTGAGACATGACATTGTGTGGAGTCACGTGCAGCGATGGTGTGTGTGCATATCTTCTAACGTGGCTTGCTTGGTTGCTCAACCATGAGGTGTGTCGACGTGCAATACCTAGACACGTGTACACAAGGCTATGCATGCATATAAGCTTTAACGTGAGGCTAGTACACAGGGGTGCAATCTGGCTAGGGAAGTCGTGGTCAAGGCTTGTCGTGGGAGTGTTTAGACATGGTAGGACCTATAGATACATGACAAGGCATGAGCAATGAGTATGTATGTGCGCGAGACTGGAAGACAAGGTACAATTGCACTTAAAAATCATGTATGATGGGTGATCAGAGCACTAACGTGCGCTAGGAGGTGAGCAATCATGACTTAGTGCGCGATCGAGGAAGCGAGCATGAGGTAAGTTAGAGGTGGGCTATGGATGCGATCATGGCTGGTGCACAATTAGTGTAGTGGTTGGTGCAACTGATTGTTGAACTATATAGCACGGTGTGAGCAAGGCGATGTAGTCACTAACGCTGTCGAACGACACACATAGGGTTGTTGCGCATGTGACATAGCTTGAGGTCACGTTGATGGTTGTGTAAAGGCCTTACCCAAACTAGGGTTCCATCTAGGCCCTTATCCTAGATGCATGAGTAAATCGACCTTTAATTCCTAGAGACATGCTAAATAGTACTTTTATTAAAAGAAAATCATAATTATTTCAGTATACGATAAGTAAAGCAGTAACCAAGTTCAAATACAAAACAAGTAGAAAAATGTCACGTGTCTCTATAAGTCAAGCTATCCAGAAGTAGATTAAATGTAGAAATTCGACAAACGACACAAGTTCATATTCTCTCAGCTCCGTATTAGCCATCCTGGTAAAGCTTGTGCTTACCTGTGGAAATAGTGAGTTCGTGGAAACTTTCCATAACTTGGATGAGTATGAACATGAATAAGGTTAAAAGTATATAAAAGTACATCACTTTTTAAAAACAATCAATGAAGATAGAGTGCCCGGGTATCATATAATGGATTCACCTGTCGGGTCTTTGTAGGGAAATAGAAATATGCATGGGCATCACATATTGGATTCACCTATCGGGTTTTAGCAATATAATTAAAAGGTATGCACAAGCATCACATAACAGATTTGCCTACCAGGTCTCAGTGGTGTAATTAGAAGTATGTTAGGGCATCACATATCAGATTCACCTACTAGGTCTTATCAGTATAATTAAAAGGTATGCCCAAACATCACATAACGAATTTGCCTACCGGGTCTTAGCAGTATAATTAAAAGGTATGCCTAAGCATCACATAACAGATTCGTCTATCAGGTCTTATTAGTTTAAATAAAGGCTACGCTCAGGCATCACATAATGGATTCACCTACTGGGTCTTAGAAGTGTAAATAGAAGTATGCTTGGGCATTACATATCGGATTCGCCTATCGGTTCTTAGTAGTATATTAAGTAAAGCATAGATACAGTGGCAACGCACTAACAAGGCATCATAATAGCAGAACGAACTCGCATGGCAATCAACATGTGTAACATCTATAACATACTTTCCTAACATATATTTATTGTACAACTTAGAAACACAAGTCTAACTACATGGCGAACAACATGTATAATAATACAAGCTTCAATAGTTAATTTAGCAGGGATCATTAGCTCAATATTACTAATTAAACTCCTAGGCATGCTCATAATTATCCACGGGATCGCGAGTCAGGGATATGTTTCCCTTACCTTAGAAGATTTAACCTAAGATGCCAACTTACATGGTCAAAGAAAGTTAACAATCAATATATTGCAAGGATTCTTTGTATTACTTGGTCAACAATCAATCACTCAACTCAGTCCTACATGGATGAGTTATATGGCCCACTAGGATGGTCAAAGCACAGGGAGACTCCTATCTTGGTCAACAAATCTAAAACTCATTGGTTTAACCAAATTAGCCAACATGGTTCTATAGTTAGTCAAAACTAGACGAAGTGTCCTTTAATAAAATAACACTTAGTCAAACATCTCTAAGGATGGTCACCAAAGCTCTAAAGGTATCAACAATGACTTTCAAGAAGGCTTCAAGCTTCTAACAAAGGCTAGTCTCATAACAATAATAAACATGACCTCCCATCATATTTATTATTTCATTTTCAAGGTTAACATTTATTATCTTCATCATCCATGAATTAACAACATAAATGAGATTTCAAGCTTTCAACCATGGATCTTCTCATGGCCACAATATATATAATCTCACATAAGCTTTACAATTTTATTCTTCAAGATCAACATACTTCTCTTATCAACCATTGTTAACACCACAACAACCATGGATTTCTCAACAAAACACAAAAGGAAAAACTAAGCTCACCGAAGGGCGGATTTCACAATGTAAAATATCCCACCTAGGGGCGGACTTCTCAACAAAACACAAAAGGTCAAAATTGAGTTCAATAAAACCTTGAATTTAACAATGTAAACTTCTCAACTATTAGCGATGGCTCCACTTCACAGCGAGAAAGATCGGCGGTTACAAGCGTGGATTCGTGCTCCTCACCGGAAGACTTCGCGAGTTGGAGGCGAACTCGCGCGCAATGTTCACCGACTCGAGCTGCAGTGGCGAGATGCTTCGTGCGACGCTCAATAGGCACCGAATAACTCGCTCGCGACAAACGGCGGGCTACGGCATGGCCTGGCGAGCACACGGGGATTGTTCAATTTTTTCGGCTACTATGGAGGAGTTTGGTGTTGTTGAGTCAAAATCTCAATAAGGGAGATGATGAATAGTGCGACTCACCAACCAAGGAAGAAGAGAGAGAAATGACATTTTGATAAGGTTAGGTCAAATGAATGTGTAAAACAAGGGAGTTGTTTGTTTGAAATGGTTATGGAAAGTGTGTTTGTAAGGGTGGGTGTTTGGAATGGGGTTAAACCCAAAACTTGGATAATTTGTTTTAATAGTCCACTTATGAATACAATTACATAATACTTTCACTCCAACAATCCAATTAACCTCCAAATGAGTTGATAACTTATTTAAATAGTAAACCATTTCAATTAATAATTATTTGAGTTTAGAAAGTTCATAAAACTAATTAATAACCAAACTCTTATTAGTTTTCACCATTAATAATTTAGAACGATAGGGGATTTAAAACCATTGAAGTTCTGGAAAAATTCAATTTTAAACACTAGGAAAACTTGGGTCGTTACAGGTTAGGTTGTGCCACTAAGGGTGAGAACTTCTCTCATCTTCTTCCTTTTTCTTTCTTGTGTAGTATGAAAACTTTCAAGTCACACTTCAACCTCTTTTGAAATACAACAAGTCCCCCCGAATTTCCTAAAATCACAAAAATGCCACTAAACTCTCATTAATTACAAAAATGTCGATAAAGGTAAATAGGTCAATAAACTCACTCGTGATAGGGAAATAATAAGAAACTCATATCTGAAGGGTTGTATCAAAAATACGAGGTGTGGCAACATACACCATTCATTTTGTGTGCAACCTTATAATTAACTACTTAAGCTCTATTGGGTTTCCTAAAATTGTTTAAAAAAATATCTATTTAGACAAATAATGAGAAATGTTTTTTTTTTTTTGACAATATAACTAATGAGAAATGTTAGTTTTACTTTAAGACTTCTTTTTCATTCTTGAGTAAGTGATCAATATTGAAAACTTTTCATTGATTGGAGACCTGACCTGCCGTTATATTTAGTCCATATGTTTTAAAAGCGTGTACTTTTAGTCATGACAATTTAGTAATATTCAAAATTTAGTTAGTGAGAGAAAAAAAGTGTTTTGCTCTTTAGAAAAGATAATGAAAGCATTGGTGATGTAGTAGAATGTTGATTAGTGTTATAGGAAAAATATTTCTCAAGATACCTGACAAGGCCTAGAACCTCTCGAAGGACAGCTGAAGCGATTAGGCCTTGACCCCCAAGGTGTCAGCCAAGCCCATTTTGAAGGTCAGCCAAATGAGGCCTTAACCCCCCGGGGGTTAACCAAGCTCAATCCAGCAAGTGTACATACGCCTTCATGTATTTCACAGGGATCACTGTTATGTAACCTCGGATGCTATGATCTGAAGGAGTACATAGAGTTCCTCATTCGAAGGGGACACCTAAAAAGTATGTGGGAGAAGTTGGAAAGGCATCTGAGTCCCCAAACCAAAAAAGGGAAGTGAAAAATCTCCACCACCTCAAGAGATCATAACAATCATTAGAGGACCTATTGAAGGAGAATCCAACAAGATTCGGAAAGAAAATGTGAGACAGGCTAGAGGCGTACTCATAAATAAAGAAGTACAAGTGACAGAAGGTGTAGATGAGTTACTCGATTTCATAACCGCATAAGTCGCAGCACTGCCTCAACCACCCAACGACACATTGGTGGTGTCCCTAGTTGTCTCTAACACCTAGGTTAGGAGAATCTTCATCGATAGGGGTAGTTCAACGAATGAACTATCATTGAAAGCTGATGACGCCATGAAATTTGGAATAGAAAGGCTCAAACCAAAACTGCAACACCCTTTTATCGAATTTGGTGGGAGCACTCTAACCCCCGAAGGTTTGATTGAACTTCTGGTAACATTTTGGCGAAGGGGACAACATAGTCCTCTACTTTGTGAATTTTCTAGTGGTGAACGATAATTCCACCTATAATGCAATATTCGGAAGACCTACCATATAAGGGTTAAACGCAGTCGCATCAACCTATAACCAGCTAATGAAGTTTCCTACTTCTATGGGGGTAGGGCAAGTTAAGGAGAGTAGTTATTTTCAAGGGAATGTTACTACACAGCCCTATGGGGAGTGGTAGGAGTTACTGAAGTAAATGTCATCGAATAGGAACGAGTACTAGGTGAGGCTGTCCAAGAGACAACACTTGAGAAGGGCTGGTCCTTAGAGATAGATCTAAGTATTTCCTCAAGGAGAGCTGAGCGAGGCAGAGGATAGCCTAACGAAGAATTCAAAGTTGTACCCTTATTGAGTGAGACATGAACTCTTAGCATTGGTAGTGAACTGGATCTAGAGTAACGGGCAAGTCTTGTTGTGTTCCTACGAAGAAATGGGACGTGTTTTCTTGGTCTGCTGACGACATGTCTGGAGTAGATCCAAAGGTCATGGTCACAAGTTAAACAACAATCGAGACCATAAGTCGGTACATCAGAAATGAAGAGTATTCAACCATGAGCGTAACAAAGTTATCGTCGAGCAAATAGAAGAGCTATTGAAGAAGAAGTTCATTTATGAGGTACACTACCCCGGAAGTCCCTTCAACGTCGTTCTGGTAAAAAAGCCGAATGGGAAGTGGATGACGTGCATATGCTTCACTGACCTCAACAAGCTTTTTTCTTTGTCTAAAAACGCCGCATGGGTTTAGGAACATTTTCGTAAGGAGAGATTTCCATCCCAAAGAAAAACTAAGTTACATCCATGAGATGATGACCCTTTTCAAGTTCTTGGAAGAATTAACAACAATGCCTACAAAATTGATCTTCTAGATAATTTTTCGGTAAGTTTAACTTTCAATGTTGCTGACTTGAATTCTTTTGACATAGGTGATGATTTTCTTGATTCGATGACAAAAATTTTGAAGAGGGGGAAGATGATAAGGATCATGGAATTCCACATGTTTACCTTTGATCTATTACACGATCCAGAGCAAAGACGATTCAGAAAACATTCATTCTTCACCTTCAATCATGGATAAGCTCAGTTTAAAATCCATTTTACATGCTACAAGCTATTTAAAGAGAATAAAGAACATTTGATGCTTTGGAAGTCAATATGTGCAAGATTGAAGTTGATCATAAAATTAATGATATGTGATATGATTTAAGTTGTCTTAATCATACCACAAGGTC
>JBBMEG010016365.1:0-28614 GCA_037832605.1 Cyclanthera cordifolia
TTTGCAATTAAATTTTATTTTAAAACTGAAATAACAAACAAAATAAACAAAATAATTGATTTAAAAAAAAAAAAAAACACCTAAGGCGACGGAAAGGCCTCCGTCGCCTTAGATAATGCAAGCAAAGGCGACGGAGCGAGGGTGAGTTCAAAAAAAAAAAACCTAAGGCGACGGAAAAGCCTCCGTCGCCTTAGATAAAGAAAGCAAAGGCGACGGAGAACTTCCGTCGCCGAAGGTGATAATCTTTGGCGACGAGGGCTTTTTCCGTCGCCGATGGTGGAAGAGAAAGACGACGGACGACTGATTGCGTCGCCATAGGCTAAGGCGACGAGGCTAAGGCGACGGAGCTGGCGACGGGGCTTTTCCGTCGCCTTAGCCTAAGGCGACGGAATTGGAGGCCTACGGCGACGGAAAGCTCCGTCGCCGAAAGCCTCCAATCTTGTAGTGATCTATGGCGGTCGCCTGTTAACGAATGAGTCATTAATAATCAAATGTTATAGAGTCAAACAATATCTTTTGTAAGAATAGTCGAGGTGTGCATAAAGGACCCTATACACTCATATGTAAATAAATAAAAAGAGAAAATATTTTAGGATCACAATTTGCTTACGTTATTTGGATTGTCATCAGCTTGTTCTTGTCATGTATTTGCTTAATGAGTTTTAAGCTAAGGTTGTCTCTTGGTATATGAGTTCTTGATTGACAAGCCAACTCCAATATACCCAGAGTAACCGCATCCTTCCCTAAACTAGACATAGAGACATCGAAAGAATGAAGACATAAACGATGTCTACTAATTAATGTTACAAGTGGGTCTCGAATCTAAGATTTTGATGGGAGTACGCCTTCAAAGTCCAAGTCTTCGACCACCACGCTACTCTCTAGGGACTATTCGAGTGTTTGCTTACAATGTTTTCAATGGTTTATTTTGATATATCGAGGTGTTGGACTCAATTTCATAATTTGTTTCCTATTCAATTGTTTGAATAGTTGATATATTTGTGAATGGATAAGGGCAAGACAACCTAGTTAGCTTCATTACGACATCACCGTTGACATAAGTATCCTTAATGTTTTTCCCTAGAGTAATTTTTTATTTCAAACTTGGTGGATTCAGTAATGTTCTTTTTAATCATTATACTTAACTAGTCAATATAATTAAGTGATGTTTTCTCAAGCTACCAACATTGGGAAACATAACACCTTTTGCAATTTCATGTAGTTCAAGAAACTTTGGTATTTCATCTCTTGATCATTTTGATTCGAACGGTTTATATTTTTCTAAGTTTAACAATTCAAGGAAAAAAAAAATGCAACATAACTAAAAAGCATGGATAGATTTCTATTGATAACGATATTTGGTCAGTATATGATGGTATGACACGTCTGCCAACTAACCAAGTTATATCATGAATTCAATATAAATAAAGTGGCTCTTGTTGTATCTCTTTGTATTAAATTTTTAAAAACATAAGTATTTCAAAATCTTCTCTCTCATTTTCTAAAACATTTTCTCGAGACCTATGAGGAACGTTGCTCCAAGTTTTGCCACCCGCTTAGTATTTTCGTTTGACTAACTTGCTCGTCGAGTGAGAGCAAGTGTCTCATGAAGTTAGATGTGACAATTGTGTTAGAGCCTTGTTAGCTCATTTAAAACGTTTCGGCATACATATCCAAGAAGAAATTGATGGGCAAGGCCTACGTTAGCTGAAAAGCTCCCTGGCCATATTCGGTTCTCAGAGTCTTGCCTGAATGAGATTGTTGCCAAAGCCGACATGATTGATGCATTAACTGATCGCGTAGATGCAATGCTCTTCTAAGAGTTGATGATCAGGGTTGAGACCTTTGAAGACAAAACCACACGACTCGTTGTGTTAGAGCTATTAGGGGTTTGTGCCCTTAGAGCCTACTAGTTTTTAATTAAAAAACAAAGAATTTAATGTTAGACATTTAATGTTATATTTCAGTTATTAGTAAGGGTTATTATTTTTATATATTGCACATTTAATGCATAAACATCATTCAGCTATATCGTATTAATGAGATTAATTGCAATATGCACCATGATTATTTTGGATGAACGCTCGGACAAGTATGTAAGACATAAGAGTGAATCTAGTTCTAAGTTAATAACCTGAAATGTCTCCAGTATGTAGACTAAGGAATTTAGTAATGTTCTTCTTTTTAATCATTATGCTTAACTTGTCAATATAATTAAGTGATGCTTTCTCGAGCTACCAGCATTAGACAACATAACACTTTTTGCAATTTCAGTAGTTAAGAAACTTCGGTTATTCATTTCTTGATCATATTTATTCGAACGATTTATATTTTTCGAAGTTAAATAATTCAAGGAAGAAAAAAACTCAACATAACTAAAATGCATGGATAGATTTCTATTGATAACAATTTTTGGTCGGTATATGAGGGTATGACACGTATGCCAACTTACCAATTTCTATCAAGAATTCAATATAAATAAAGTGACTCTTGATGTATCTCTTTGTATTCAATTTATAAAGAAATAAGCATTTCAAAATATTTTTTCTCTCTTCTTCTAAAACATTTTCTCGAGGCCTATGATGGACGTTGCTTCAAGTTATGCCACTCACTTAGTATTTTCGTTTAACTAACTTGCTCGTCGAGTGAGAGCACGTGCCTGATGAAGTTAGATGTGACAGTTGTGTTAGAGCCTTGTTAGCTCATTTCAAAGTTCCGGCATACATATCCAAGAAGAAATTGATGGGTAAGGTCTACGTTTGCTGAAAGAGCTCCCTGACCATATTCGGTTCTCAGAGTCTTGCCTGAATGAGATTGTTGCCAAAGCCGAGATGATTGATGCATTAACTGGTCGGGAGATGCAATGCTCGTCCAAGAGTTGATGATCAGGGTTGAGACCTTTGAAGACAAAACCACACGACTCGTTGTGTTTGAGCTGTTAGGGGTTTGTGCCCTAAGAGCCTAGTAGTTTTTAATTAAAGAACAAAGCATTTAATGTTAGACATTTAAAGTTATATTTCGGTTATTAGTAAGGGTTAATATTTTTATATATTTCACATTTAATACATAAACATCATTAAACTATATCGTATTAATGAGATTAATGGCAATATGCACCATGGATATTTCGATGAACGCTAGGACAAGTATGTGAGATATAAAAGTGAATCTAGTTCCAAGTTAATAACAAAAAAATGTCTACATTATATAGACTAAGGCAAGGATTCAGTAATGTTCTTCTTTTTAATCATTATGCTTAACTAGTCAATATAATTAAGTGATGCTTTCTCAAGCTACCAACATTAGACAGCATAACACCTTTTGCAATTTCAGAAGTTCAAGAAACTTCGGTTATTCATCTCTTGATCATATTGATTCGAACGATTTATATTTTTTGAAGTTAAACAATTCAAGGAAGAAAAAAAACTCAACATAACTAAAAAGCATGGATGGATTTCTATTGATAACAATTTTTGGTCGGTATATGAGGGTATGACACGTCTGCCAACTTACCAAGTTATATCATGAATTCAATATAAATAAATTGGCTCTTGTTGTATCTCTTTCTATCAAATTTTTAAAGACAAAAGTTTTAAAATCTTCTCTCTCTTTTTCTAAAACATTTTCTCGAGGCCTATAAGGGACGTTGCTCCCAGTTATGCCACCCGCTTAGTATTTTCATTTGACTAACTTGCTTGTCGGGTGAGAGCAGGTGCCTCATGAAGTTAGATGTGACAGTTGTGTTAGAGCCTTGTTAGCTCATTTCAAAGTTCCGGCATACATATCCAAGAAGAAATTGATGGGTAAGGTCTACGTTTGCTGAAAGAGCTCCCTGACCATATTCGGTTCTCAGAGTCTTGCCTGAATGAGATTGTTGCCAAAGCCGAGATGATTGATGCATTAACTGGTCGGGAGATGCAATGCTCGTCCAAGAGTTGATGATCAGGGTTGAGACCTTTGAAGACAAAACCACACGACTCGTTGTGTTTGAGCTGTTAGGGGTTTGTGCCCTAAGAGCCTAGTAGTTTTTAATTAAAGAACAAAGCATTTAATGTTAGACATTTAAAGTTATATTTCGGTTATTAGTAAGGGTTAATATTTTTATATATTTCACATTTAATACATAAACATCATTAAACTATATCGTATTAATGAGATTAATGGCAATATGCACCATGGATATTTCGATGAACGCTAGGACAAGTATGTGAGATATAAAAGTGAATCTAGTTCCAAGTTAATAACAAAAAAATGTCTACATTATATAGACTAAGGCAAGGATTCAGTAATGTTCTTCTTTTTAATCATTATGCTTAACTAGTCAATATAATTAAGTGATGCTTTCTCAAGCTACCAACATTAGACAGCATAACACCTTTTGCAATTTCAGAAGTTCAAGAAACTTCGGTTATTCATCTCTTGATCATATTGATTCGAACGATTTATATTTTTTGAAGTTAAACAATTCAAGGAAGAAAAAAAACTCAACATAACTAAAAAGCATGGATGGATTTCTATTGATAACAATTTTTGGTCGGTATATGAGGGTATGACACGTCTGCCAACTTACCAAGTTATATCATGAATTCAATATAAATAAATTGGCTCTTGTTGTATCTCTTTCTATCAAATTTTTAAAGACAAAAGTTTTAAAATCTTCTCTCTCTTTTTCTAAAACATTTTCTCGAGGCCTATAAGGGACGTTGCTCCCAGTTATGCCACCCGCTTAGTATTTTCATTTGACTAACTTGCTTGTCGGGTGAGAGCAGGTGCCTCATGAAGTTAGATGTGACAGTTGTGTTAGAGCCTTGTTAGCTCATTTAAAAAGTTTTGGCATACATATCCAAGAAGAAATTGATGGGCAAGGTCTACGTTAGCTGAAAGAGCTCACTGGCCATATTCGGTTCTCAAAGTCTTGCTGGAATGAGATTGTTGCCAAAGCCGAGATGATTGATGCATTAACTGGTTGCGTAGATGCAATGCTCGTCCAAGAGTTGATGATCAGGGTTGAGACCTTTAAAGAAAAAACCACACGACTCGTTGTTAGTTGTTAGGGGTTTGTGCCTTAAGAGCCTAGTAGTTTGTAATTAAACAACAAAACATTTAATTTTAGACATTTAATGTTGTATTTCGATTATTAGTAAAGGTTATTATTTTTATATATTGCGCATTTAATACATAAACATCATTCAACTATATCGTATTAATGAGATTAATTACAATATGCATCATGGTTATTTGGATGAACTCTCGGACAAGTATGTGAGACATACAACTGAATCTAGTTCCAAGTTAATAACCTGAATGTGTATAGTACATAGACTAAGGTAGGGCGCCTAAGTTTTAGTGACATTGTTGGCACGACCCACTCTGCAAAGATTGCAAACATACTAATCTTAGTGTTCATGTAAAGACATGCGAGTGAACATACCTATGCAAAAAGAAGTTTTGGCACAAGTCGGGACCAAATTTTTTGTGATCAATCTAGTAAATCCAATATAGACTCGCATCAATTACTTCACTCAGGATGATCATATGTCAATGTGATCTAAATCCAGTATGAGTCGTGAACTCATACTTTATGAAAGTGTGATAATTTGATGTGCATAGGTGAGACCAGCTAAACAACATCGGATCATTAAGTCTCCCAAGTTAAGGATTGTCATAATGAGTAGCTGAGAACTCAATGTTACAAGAAGGAATTCACGCCTTCTCAAATATTGAGGAAGGTTTAGAGTTATTTCCATAAGAACTGATTTCGGGGCTTGAACAAAGGATATTACCTCTCATCGATCCGAGAGGACATTGGTTTATAGTGGGATTATAAACAATTATTTATTAAAGGAATTTGTGCCACTTATGAAGAAATATGTAACCACAGGGGTAAAACAGACTAGTGAAAGATCACATGACAGATGATTGATTATATCTATTGACATAACTTGTCCTATAGTGCAAAAGAGTTCAACATTGACATTTAGTGGAGTAAGTCTGATGTTAAGAATATGGATTGGATACTAAGTCGTTATAGCTTTCAATTTATACGTCCACCTATCTGCATACTAGCTGATATTTACCGGTACACTGTTTTATTAGAGAGTGAATTTGAAGAGTTCAAATTCACAAATTAATTGTGTAGGACATAATTAATAAGAGTTTTAAGTTTAATGGTTGAACTTAATTTCACGATATATTGGATATATTTAATTAATATTTATGGGATAAATATTAATGAGGATAAATTAATTATAAATAATTATTGGATAATTATTTAATTAAGAGATTTCATTAATTAATATGTTGGACATATTAATTGGTATAATCATTATTGGATAATTATTGAATGAAAAATATTAATTAATATGTTGAACATATTAATTGGGTTAATAATTATTGGATAATTATTAATTTAGAGAATTAATATATTGGATATATTGATTTAAAGAATTAATTTATTTGCAATATATTAGATATATTATGGGATTGGAATTGATTGGATAATTATCCATTCAAAAAAAATAAAATAATATATGAGATATATTGTAAATTTCAAAATTCCTCTCCTTAATTTGGGGAAGAAAATTCCGTCCCAGGAGGGATGAAATTTTCAAATTGGTATTTAAATATGAAGGAAAAAATCATTGACTTTATCCTAATATCTTTTAATATTGGATATTGAAAGTTATTGTATTTTTATAATTTAAATATTCATTCCTTTACAATAAATATAAGGTTTGGGAGGTCTTCTTTCCCATCTCACCCTCTATTAGAGTAACCTATTTTAAAGGGAGAAACTCCTCTGCAAGCCAAGATCTCTTTCTCATCTCTATAGTCAAACATTTGACAAAGTTTCAAGCTTTCTTCTCTAAAAGGCTTCCGACCAAGCACTTATTATTAGCAAAAATGTCATCGTCTGAAAGTGTAGAGGAAATCAATCAAGATTGTGTTGGAAATAGATCGATTTCATTCAACATAAAAGACCCGCCAGATTAGATAAGATCTGTTAATTAATGTAAGTAAGGTTAAACAACAACACGTGAATCACCTAGGATTAAACATGTAGATTAATTGGATTAATCAATAATAATTTACTAGATTAATTATTGTAAAAAAAAAATTGTTTTTCACACGCTTCTACTGCTTTAAATGCATGCTTCTATCATCTATTCTCATGGGTAATATTTTTGTGGTGTGTGTTAGGCCAGAATGATCCATAGTGAACTAGCCAACATCGTCGTCTCATTTAGGACCTATTTGTTGTGTTGTCTTATTAAGACATGTTTAGTGTGAAATAGGCTAGGATGTTCTATAGAGAATTAGCCTAACATTTTCGTCCCATTGGATTCTATTAGCTGCTATCTAGAATTGTTGGACTACGATGTAGGGATGCACTTTCGAAGATACTTATAAGTCCTGGTAGGTAAGCATGGTAATATATGTTACTCGAGACATTCTATTTCATTTTTATAAGACTTAGAAGGTAAGCATGCTAATGCATGTCATCCAAGCATTCTATTTCATTGTTCTGAGACCTGGTAAGTAAGTATGTTAATGCATGTTACCCAGACATTCTATTTCATTGTTATAAGTTATAATAGGTAAGCATGTTAAACATGTTACCCATAAATTCTATTACTCATCTAAGCATGTTATTTATTATGTACTCTGGCAGGCAAGCATGCCATACATGTTATCTAAAGATACAGAGACTTGGTAGGCAGGCATGTTAGTACATGTTACTCAATGATACATTGTTCTCGCAAGTAAGCATATTACATATGGTTTCGAAGATTACAATGACCTGGCAGGCAAGCAAGTTTATACATGTTACCTAGGAATACTTCGACTTGGCAGGCAAGCATGTTATACATCTTACCCAGACATACTATTTTTATATGTGTTATGTCGTTTTGGCTATATACATATGTAGGTAAAAGAGTATGTACTTGTTACCTTGGGATACAGTTGATTTAGGTCAAAGTACCCCGGCCCTTGTACGATTTATTATTGATCACAATGTTGTACATGTTGTGTTGTTATCTTCTTCTGCTATATTCATGTCTAATTCCAAGTTACGGATTCTTAGTTTTCATAAACTCACCCTTTCAACCGTAAATTATCATAGACAAAACAAGTTTGTACCTAGATGGAAATCGAGCTGGATTGGTCATAGGCATCGCCGCATTTTTTTAGAGTCATATTTTAATTATTTTCCTTCAACATGTTTATTTAAGATAAGTTGATTGTGATATTGAACATCATTGTAATTGGTTTTAATTCGAGTACCTACACCATGAATTTAAGGTTTTTAACTTGAAAATTATTTCACTTTAATGTTTTAAGTATTTCTTTATGAGACATGTAATAAATAAATAAATATATTCAATAATAAATATTGGAGTGGTAGGACTTGAACGTGTTTTGATTATTAGGTCTGACAAGATTTCATTGTTCCTTTTAGTAGAAAAAAACAATTTGGTAAATTATTTAAGATTTTCCAATTAAAAAAAAGGGAAATTTGTCTTAAATAGGTCAGTTATGAAAATTAATTACAATACTAGGCATAAAATAAAGTATTATCAATTATATTTTTATTAATTATTAATTAAAATACATTTAATTTATTCCAATTTTATCCTCACGTTAAGAAAAACCTCAAAATCATTTCACCATCTCCAAATCATCACAGCCACAAAAATCAAACAACATTCTTCTCGATTAAAATTTCGAGACGCACCTCTCTGATTCTGGCCTCCATCTCTTCCCAAACTTGCGACTCTACAAATGCTTCACGTTTTCGCCGTCGCCTCCTGGATTCTGGATGTGAAGTTCGTGGTAGAGCCCGTGCCGCCTCACAACGACTTCATCCACGGAGTCGCCGTTCTTGACGTGGTCATCGATCAGAAGTTTGGTCTCCGTATTCAGATTTATCTACCGAAAGTGAAAACCATCAACGGTTAGAAACTGTCTATGGTTGTTCATTTCCACGGTGGTGGATTTTGCATCTGCTGCCTTTGCTAAATTAATCTGCCAAGGAAATTTGTGTCTATGTTTACCTCCGCCGCATGGAAGAGCATCTCTCGACGGTTATTATTCTTGGGTTTCTTGATAATTTGGATAAATACTGTATTTTAAGGTTTGAAGAATTTTTGGATAGAGAGATGGTGGTTGAAGAAGAACAAAGAGCAAATTCAATAAAAAAATTGGTGATTAGAAGGCTGCACCGCCATCGCCGCTGGTTGAATCTCTAAATAACCTACTAGATTACAACAATTGGGGATAGGGGGATTCGAACTCGTGACCTCATGGTCATTCAGCGTTCGTTGATGCCGTTAAGCTACTGCTTTTTTGGCTAATAAATATTGTTTTTCAATTATAATAAATACTTTTTTTCACACATATACTTTCAATAATCACATCATAAGCTTCAAATAGTATTAATATAATTTTTTGCAAATTATAGTGTATTAAAGGATGTACAAATAATACTATATTATCAAACATAATTGTAGAGTATTTTTTAAAACAAATATCATTTTCATATGATGGATTATTTTTAAATAAATATGACATCTCCCAAATATAGTCTTGCTCCTGTAAAACTCAAGTTACATTTGATTCGTTTGTTGTTCTGTATTGTTAATATAGTACTTATTTGTGAAGGAGTGTGACAAACCAACTTTCCAAGCCAAGTGCTTAAGGTGATTCTTTTTTTAAATGCTATCTAAAATTTAAAAGGATATTTGAGAATTTGTTTTTTTGTTGTTTTAAATCTCCTAATTTGAAAAAGATGAGATTTCTTAAGTGATTAATTGAAATTAAGGGACCAAAGTGCAAAAACCTATTTTTTTGGCTCTAAAGGAACATGTTTTCCTTATTTATTTTTTTTTCCTCTATTTCTCCCCTGTTATCTCTCTCTCGATCCTTCTAAGTCTCCCTCTTGATCTGGCGTCTCTCTCTGGTTTGCGGTCTCTCTCTCGTGATCCACTCTCTTTCTCCTCTTGCGGTCTCTCTCTCGTACGTGATTTGCCTTTCTCGCTCACTCACGTTCGATCTGCTCTCTCTCTCGTGATTCCCTTCGCCTTCTTCATGTTTTCGGCCAAGCAACGTTCTTGATTCAGTTCGTGCTCGCATTTCAGCTAACTTTCGCGACCAGAGCTCGTATCTCTCTCCTACTCGTAACTTCTCCTTGCACCGTGAATTAGTGCCCCGACCCTGTGGGTGTGTTTTCGGGCGTGGGCTCAGTTTGTAGCAACGAGTAAGCTCGATTTCTTGGCTAGTTTTTGTGTTATTTTTGTTATCCTTCACCTTACACTAGTTTTACTCTCTTAATCGTGTAGTTTTGTCTCTTTTAGAGTGAAGGTTGGAGCAAGAGCATCATCGGCTAGGCTTTTTCATAATCGTGGACCTCACTACTATTCGGGTTGGTCACTTAAAGCTTTTGTTGAGACTAAAGTTTTGTTGCTTGTCGTTTTAGATTGGTTTTAAGCTCGTCATGGTTTGCTTTGCGTGTGTGGGTGTTGTTTCTGGCTTTACTCTTGGTTTAGGAGTTTTGGGGAAGGCTATTGCTTACTTTTTTTTTAGTTGAGTTGTTAATTAGGTGTCAACACTAATTGAGTGGCCTTGGTTTCTTGTAGGGAAGGAGACCTAAGCTCGTAAGGTCGTCCTGGACTCGTTGAAGCTGCTGGTGATCGCTAGTTATTCAGTAGTAAAGGACCCTAACGGGTGCATAAGCTAGTTGTGTTTCTTGCTTGAATTGTTTGTTTATCCTTTTGTTACTACATTGATGCTTGTTATTTCTTCATTGAATTTGAAAGCATGTGATATGTGATCTGGTAGGCTAGAATGTGGATTATATGTCATTTGTTACTCATTGTTACTTCATTGAATTTGAAAGCATGTGGTATGTGGCCGGGTAGGCTAGAATGTTGATTATACGTCGTTTGTTGCTCATTGTTACTTCATTGAATTTGAAAGAATGTGGTATGTGAACTGATAGGTTTGAATGTGGATTATATGTCGTTTGTTGCTCATGTTACTTCATTGAATTTGAAAGCATATGGTATGTGATCTCATAGGCAAGAATGTTGACTATATGTCGGTTGTTGCTTCGTTGCTACCTGGTTGAGACTTAATAGCTTGTGAATAATGTGTTGAAATACTTTAAGAAATCGATGCATGTCTTCTTCGTAATTGTTTTGTTTAGAAATTGGTTGTTGCATGCTTGAGTCACTTTCCTTGATAAGAGTGAGCGTGTTGGCCATACGGTCTAGGCATGTCTCCTTTCGTCATAAGGTGGTTGTAGTAGATCATATGATCTATTGTTTACGTGAAACGTCAGGGAGCCACCCATAAGGTTGTAGTGTTGGATGTAGCCAACATTCCTTGGCAGATAGATGTTAATGTTGTAAAAGGCTTAGCACATTATTAGGGCGATGATCGCGACATCAACCCGAAGTGAGGTGGGACTGACCATAGGGTCGATAGTCTTCACTTAGGGACTTGCATCGGCTGGGAACCTGGTCATTCATACGTGTAACCTAGTTGAGTGATCTAGGGTGTGATAATGGGAATTAGACATCAGTCGAATATCCTTCATCGCTAGAGTTGGAGCGGGAACTTGATAGGTAGTGAGCAGCCGAATTTGCTTAGGCATAAGTAAGCGTCACGCTAGTAGGTTGGATCGCTCCCGACTCGACACTGTGCATGATACCTGATATGTTCGGGATTGACCCCACCATACTAGAGAAACTCAGGATAGCTTGTGCGACTCTAGTGGTTGCTCTTGCGTCTAGGCATTCTACCGTATCCGGGAGAGTTCGTGTAGTGGCTTTCCAAGTCTCATGACATTAGCCAGTGAGACCCCTTCTCGAGAACTATCTTAGGGCCACCGTGTCAGGTGGACGAGTTCTCGAGAGTTTGGATGCTTCCCTTCGTTTGTTGTATTTTTCATAAACTTGTTTGTCAATACATGTTAGCTTGCTTCTGTCTTTATATGTATGCATACTCGTGCGAGATTCTCTTACTAGGTTTCACGACTCACCCTTCATTTTATGATGGCTATGACTTCCATCTACAGGTGCAGGTTTATACTAGGACGGTTGATCGGGGCTGCTAGGCAACCAGAGGGAAAATACTAGTTGTTGACTCGTGTCGAGTCTTTCCATTTTGTATTGATTGTACATGCATTATTTTTGTACTATTTTGATTAGGCATGTGTATTTTGTTAAAACGAGCGCTCGACTCTGTATGTGATTTTTGAAACTATAGAATGATTTGAAAAACTCTTATGCAAGATGTTTGTTTAAGTTTTCGAATGTCAAGATTCTGTTTTACAGATGTGGTTTCTCCATTTTTAGTGGAAACTCTGCCAAAAATTTTTTAAAAGATTTTTGATGCATTGTCTTAACACCACATGTTAACCTTACCGTTTAAGACTGGGTTGTCACAAGAAGGGTATTATTATTTTTTAACATTAAAACAATTTTCTTAAACTACAATAGAAATTACTTTTGATAATACTTTTCTTTTTTACTAACTTTGTAATTATTTTCTAAATATGGCTTAAATTGTCGAAGTAAAATCACAAGTTTGGGCAAGAAGTGAATGATATATTCCTTAGTGAGAGCTTTTTATTTGTTATTTTATAATTGTTTTTTAAATATGTGTATATATATATATATATTTTTTTTTTATATAATTACATATTATAATATAATCAAAAGTAAATTAACAAAATTATGATTCTAGTGAGCTTATTTTAAATCGAGATTTGAGTTTGTTAACATACATCAACTGGTTTGTTTAAATTATTTGTATATTTTATTTATTATATGTTACTTATGTAGTTTTTTTTTAGTATAATATTTACTTTTTTTTTTTTAGATATATTATGTTCTTTAAAAAATATGTGTACTTTAATGCATTTGAGTTTTTTTCAACAATATATACATTTCCAATTTGCTAATAAAAATATATATTAATAAATATTGATTTTATTTAACAAACTTTTCTAAATCAATACATTTAAACAAAATAAATATAAATACAATTTACATAGTAATCCAAAATAATTAAACTAGTTATTTGTTTTTAATTTTTCTTTATTGTAATTCATGATTTGAGTTATTTGACTTAATTTTTTTATTATAAAAGTAATGTTTATTTATTTATTTTGATTTATCATTTTCATTTTCATGTAACAATTATTAAATTTCAATTATTTGAAAAGCTTTATTTTGATAACATGGTAATTTTGATAATCAAGATATAATAAATTTCCATTTTCATATAAATAAAAAAAAAACAATATTTTCTGAATATTATTGTAAAAATATTAATTATGTATTATTTTTAATTAAAAAATTGCATTGCTTTCTTTCTTTCCAGATAAAAACTAATTTAGTATCATTTTCTTAAATATCATATATCAATACATGAACGAAGTGGAGACTACAAACCTGGAATCGAGAGAGAGCACACCTCTCAAGCTCAAGTCTTCCACCAACTGCGCTACTCCCTTGGGGACCTCTTTCTTCCCATTTTATTTCTCTTCCCTTCCAATTGTGTTGTAGTTAATTAAAAGATGCAGTTAATATTCATAAATGATAAGAATTATATTTTTGTAATTCATATTTTAGCATCTGTATTTTAAACAGATAAGTATTTCTCAACTAGCAAACTAATGTACCAACAATAATGAAGACAATTGTATTTGAATTTTCTTTTCAGAAAAAAGAATTATGATAGAATTTTAGAGCAAAAAAAAAAAAAAAAAAAAAAAAATTCAGAAAATAAAAAAAGAAAGAAAGGTAGATTATAGGTTATTCTATCCATTTCGGTTAATACTTTGGTTAGAAGGGCACTCCTTCTCGGTCGTGTCGATTTTATCTCTTGATTATTACTTTGAGATAATCGCACTCGACTTGTGTCGATGGACTAATTCTTGATGAGAAATTTTGAATGTAGAAGTTCGATTAGTGAATTAGTTGGTTTTTAAAAAAAAACAGAAACTAAGATAATAAACATTTTATGGGTAAATTATAAATTAAGTTCTATGCTTTAAGAAAATTAGAGTTTAGTGTTTATAGTTTAAAAATCTAGACTTTAGTCCCTATAGTTTGAAGAAATCTACAAGTTAATCCTTATGATTTGAAAATTTAGAATTTAGTCCATAAGGTTTAATAAAATCTAAAATATAATCAGTCATTCATAATTGTTGGTGAATAAAAGACGTAGAAGTTAGTTACTTTTGTGTTTAATGATGAGAGTGTGAGAAAAGTAATTGTTTGGAGAAAAAACTCATAATATATACATCACATCCTGCGTACTTAATTCCTTATTGTTATTTTAAGGCCATTAGTTGGGTAGTGTCATAGTGCCTAGTTTACAGGACAATGCCATATATTTTTAGGCTTTTATTGATTGTAACTCTGACTATAAATTGCTGAAGTAAGAATCAAATACTGTGAGTTCTACCATTAATTTCCTCGGCATATCTTTCTTCTCGCAAATTATAACGTTCGTTTTTTAATTAATTTTCCTACAAATTGGTATCAAAGTTAAACGATTTGTTATCATAAACAATTCAATCTAATTATCCGTCCCAATTTTTAATGGAAAGAACTATAATCGGTGATCTTTACAGATGAAAGTTATGTTTGATTACCATGAATTATGAGATATTGTGGAAAACGGAGTTTATGCATTAGCTGAAAATGCAATTAATGCCCAATGAGTAGCTCATCACGAACAGAAGTAGAAAGACAAGAAGACGTTGTATTTCATCCACCAAGGGATGAATGATGAGACATTTGGGCAGATAGAAGGAGCAACGACCTCAAGTGAGGCATGTCTAACCTCTTATAAAGGTATGACAATATCAAATGGGTGTGTCTTCAAACTCTAAGACGCTTGCAGCAAATGGAGACCACAGAAACTTTTGATGACTACATCAATAGCATTTTTGCATTGACAAACAAAATGAAAACCAATGGTGAAACACATTCAGACAAACAAATGTGTAAAAGATTTTGAGATCTTTAACTACCATATTTGAACATGTTGTTGCTGCCATTGAAGAGGCCAATGACCTGTCGACAGTAAGGTTATTATTTGGTTCGCTACGAGCGCATGAGCAGCGTATGAATGACAGTAAAATTGAAAAACCAATTGAGCAGACTTTACAAGCACAAGCCACAATTGGTAGCTCCTATCACAAGCACAGTAGTTCACGAGGCAGAGGATGTGGACATGGTGTCAACTATTCCAACAAAGGTCGTGGTGGCCAAAATCATTGAGGTGTAGAGAAAAATTTCAATGGTTCAAATAACAATATGAATTCAAATTCATCTTGGCAACAAAGAGGATATGGTCCGGAGAACATAGAGGTATGTATAAAAAAATCAAATGTGGATGCTATAATTTCCACAAGGGCGCGTCCATTATGAAAATGAGTGCAGATCAAAATGTGACAATCAAGTTGCCAATTGAGCTCAAGAACGTTATAATCATGAACATGGCAGAGGATCATGCATTATTAATGGTAGCCACATCAAATGAAACAACAAACTACCAGACTTGGTATTTGGATACACGGTGCACGACCAGGTCATGAAGAGATGTTTGCAGATTTGGATGATTCATTTCGCACGAGAGTGAAATTTGGTGATGGAAGGTTCATTCTGGTGACTGGAAAATGGCGAATTCTTATCACTTTGAACAATGGTGATCATAGGTACATTTCAAAAAGTTTTTTACATACCTGATATGAAAAGTAATTTGTTGAGTATTGGAAAGTTGACCAAAAAAGATTATGTGATACATATCTCTACAAATAAACTCTCGATTTTTGATAAAGAATGTAATTTGATCATTAAAATCATTTCATCAAAAAATTGTATGTTTCCTGTAGATTTTAATACAAGTGATTTCAAGTGCTTAAACGCAATAATGAATGATAAATCCTGGTGGCACCTTATGGTTTGGGAACTTAAATTTTCAGAGTTTGGAAAATCTTTCAAATGTAATTTAGTGAACGCTTTGCCCAATAGTCATTACCTTGATCAATTCTGTGAAGTCTGTATTTTTGGAAAGAATCACAGTAAACATTTTGCTAAAGAGTCTTGGTTGCGAAATTCTCATTGGAACTCGTTCATACACATGTTTGTGACCTAATGAACATATCATCAATTGGAGGTAACAAGTATTTTCTAACCTTTGATGATTTTTCAAAAAAAAACATGGATTTATTTGTTGAAGAGCAAAGAGAAGGTATTCCATCGCATTAAAATATTTAAAGCATTTGTTGGAATACATAGTGACAAATTAATCAAGATGATGCGTAGTGATGGGGGAGGTGAATACTAGTCCAATCATTTTAACAGTCATTTGAAGTTCTCGGGTTGCAGCATAATATTACTTTTCCTTACGCTCCTCAACACAATGAAGTGGCTGAGAGAAAGAACAGAACAATCATGGATATGACTAGGAGTATGCATAAATCAAAAGGTATGCCAAATTATTTTTGGGTTGAAACTGTATCATGTGCAGTATATCTATTGAATAGATCACCTACTAGAAGTCCTAACAAAACTCATACTAAAGCATAGAGTGGATTCAAACCCAATGTCCAACACTTGAAGATATTTGGATCAATTGCCTATGCTCATGTCCATAAGCAACAAGATCCAAGTTGGATGATAAGGCGATAAAGATTGTTTTCATTAGATATAAGTAAGAGGGTACAAATTATACAATCCAATGACAGAAAGTGATAGTAAGTCGTGATGTTACATTTGCAGAAGATGAGATATTGGATTGGAATACAACAGGTGACATGGATTAAAAAAACATTATATTTATGTTTTGAATGAGGATGCAAATGGAGAAGATATAGCCACTTAAGAAACACATGTAGTTTTACTTGAAGTTACAGCTCCAATTGCAACTACTATAAAAAGTCCGCGAAGGGAGCGACGACAACCTGGATATCTTCAAGATTACGAGGTCAATCTCGATAATGAGGTTAATAACGATGTAGAATTAGTCAACTTTGCTTTTCTTCTAAATGCAGAACCTGTTGAACTTGAAGATGTCATTAAAAATCCCAAATGTCAAAAGGCTATGAACGAAGAATTGATGGCAATTGAGAAAAATAACACATGACAACTGACTGATCATTCCAAAGTACACAAAACAATTGATGTGAAGTGGGTGTATAAAATTAAAGTGAAAGCAAATGGTGAAATTAACAAATACAAAGCAAGGTTGGCTGCGAAGGGATTTAAGCAAAGATAAGGACTTGATTGTGAAGAAATATTTTCTCTTGTAGCACGAATGGAAACTCTGAGATTGATCATTGCTTTAGCTGCAAAAAAGCAATGGAAAATTCACCAAATGGACGTCAAAGCGGTGTTTCTTAACAGCTCACTTGACGAGGAAGTTCGTGTAAAGCAGCCGCCTGATTTTATACAATCTGGAAAAGAGGAGAATGTTTACAGACTTAATAAGGCCTTATACGGCCTTAAGCAGGCGCCAAAAGCTTGGAACAAGAGGATTGATTCATTTCTTCATGATACTGGATTTAAAAAATATTCATCAGATCATGGTCTATATGTTAAGACTAATGATTATTGAGATTTGCTAATATTATGTCTATATGTTGATGATGTGATTTTTACATGATATAATCTCGAGATGATTAGTGATTTCAAGCATATTATGACGATGAAATTTGAGATGAGCGATCTTGGTCTAATGTCTTATGAGCGATCTTGGTCTAATGTCTTACTTTTTGGGCAGTGAGGTCATTTAGAGAGATGATGGAATATTCATTCATCAAAAGAAATACGTTGCTGAATTTTTTAAGAAGTTTAAGATGGAAGATTCAGACTCAGTGAAGACTCTAGTTGAAACCGAACTTTAACTTACCAAAGACGGTGATGAGCGAACTATACATGTTGTGGGATTGGTTAGTTGATACATGGACTAACCTCGACAGATTCATTTACAAGTAGTAAAAATGATTATGGGCTACATTAAAGGTACTACAGGTTTGACCTATTTTACTCTTCATCCAAGGAGATTGAGATAGTTGGTTACTTGGATAGTGATTGGGTTAGAAATTCAGATGAGAGTAAGAGCACAAGTGGTCATTCTTTCATGCTGGGAAAGACTGTTTGCTCGTGGTCATCAAAGAAACAGTCAATTGTTGCGTTATCCACGTGTGAAGCTGAGCATGTAGCTGCATCAGCAAGTGCATGTCAATCAGTTTGGCTCAGCAATATCATGAATCAAATTGACATTAATATTGAAGGTCTAACGAAGATTATGTTGACAATGTCTCTACAATTAATTTGGCAAAGAATCCGGTATTTCATGGAAAAAGTAAACATATTGATATTCGGTATGATTTTTTGCGAGACCAAGTTGAGAAGAACATGATCAAATTGGAATATTGCAGTTCAAAAGATGAAATTACAGCTATCCTGACTAAGCCATAGAATATGACCTTCATCAAATTAAGTAATTAACCTACTCGTCATGAAGATCATTCCAAACCAGATTTAAGGGAGGAGATTGAAATAATAATTTTTATTACTTTATTAGGCCATTAGTTGAGTAATGCAATAGTACCTCACGTAGTGCTATATATTTTCAAGCTTTTATTGATGGTAACTCTAGCTATAACTTGATGAAGTAAAAATCAAATATTGTGAGTTATTCTACCATTAATTTACTTTGCATATCTTTCTTCTTCTAAATTTAACGTTCGTTTCTTAATTAATTTTCTTATCCTTATCATTTATAAATAACATTAACCATTTTTTAGTTTTATCAGACTAAATTATATTTCTTCAAATCATAAACACTAAATTTTATATTTTTTAAATTATAAGACTAAATTCTAGATTTCTTCCAACATAAAAACTAAAATCTAAATTTTTAAATCATAAAAATTAAAACTCTAACTTAATATAATAATAATAATTATTTTAACTAAATTTATAATTTACCCCCATTTTATTTTCCGCAACTCAAAAAAATAACATTTAATTTTCGACGCCGGTTTTAGCTTCACAGACAGTAGGTCAAAATCGGAGGCGCTGCGCTTCAACTTGGTGGTTAAGAAATTGAATCCGAGCCGTTGCTTTCCCTGACCGTCAGATTAGCTCGACAGCTCGCGCTGCCAATGTTGAATATTTTGCAAACTGTTATCTGCAAATATAAATAAATAAATAAACAAAATAAAAATAAAAATAATTGGGATAAATTATAAATTTGAAAAAAAAAAATTGGAGGAAAGTTAGAAGATTAATGTTTATGATTTAGAAATTTTGATTTTAATTTTTATGGTTCCGACAAATCTACGATCTAATTTTTATAATTTAGAAAAATTTATCATTTAATCATTTTGGTTTAAAAAATTACAATTTAGTTTTTAAGGTTTGACAAAATCTAAAAAATAATATATGTCATTTGTAATAATCGGTAAATAAAATATTTAGAGACGTTATTTATGTGTTTATTGATAAGAGTCTGAACTAAGTAATTGATAAAACAAAAAAAATATATAATTTATACATCAAAAACCACAATTTACAAAAAAAAATATGAATTATTTTTTAATTTTTTTTTTCAAATTATATGAAGTATTTTTTTTTTTTTTTTTAAATTATAGGGTTAAATTATATTTTTCTCCAAATGATAGAAACATAATTTTATATTCCTTCAAACCATAGAGATTGAAGTCTAAATTTTTAAATCTAAATACTATTTAGTATTTAGTATTGAATTTGGAGGAGAGAAAATATATGATAGAAAGTTCATATTTATTTTTAATATATGACAACCTCTTCTCAATTCCTCCTCAACCTCTCATCAAATTTTTTTTCAACGGTCCATCAAATCAAATCATAACTTTTTAATTCAGACTTCACTTAAAATAAATTTCTTTCTCTCAAAAATTCCAATCCCCAAACAAATACTCATATACTCAAATTATTCAATTTCTTCGGTTTCTTTCGTTTTCTCTCCTCTCATTAACCCCAATAGTCAATCACCCCGGACTTCTTTTAAATGATACTAACTAAATTTATAATTTATCCTAATAATAATAAATAATAAATAATAATAAAAATAAAGGTATATATAAAGTTATCTTTTTGTATATAAAACGATGTTTCCAATGGAGCAATTCCTCACAGGGGCCCACAAGAATAGATATTTTATTGTTCTTCGAATTTCCACATATGAGTTGCATTTCATTTGGGATTGAATTTGAGTTTCATTTCACAGAGAGAGAGAGAGAGGCAAAACGAAGACGAAGAAGACAAGAAATAAATTAAAAAGAAAAAAAAAAAGGAAAAAAAAGAGTTTTGGGAAGTAGGTATGTCTTTTTGACTCCAACCCAATAAAAGAGAGAGAGAGAGAGAGATAGTAAAGGAAGAAAAGTCCAACTTTCATTCTACTTCTGTTGGAGCTTCTCTTTTGATTAGCTAGCTATTCCCGCTCACTCTTCTTTTTTCAGGTAATTTTCCTCCATTCTTTCAACTTCATTTTGAAATGGGGTTTCTTGTTTTTAGTTTAATCGTTTGTTGTTAGAAAGTAATTCGTTTTGTTTTGAATGTTTTCGCGTTGCTTTCTGTTTTTCAGTTTCTGGAAATTATCCGTTTCTGTTCTTCTCTGTTGCTGTCTTACCTGCAAAACCCAACTGGGGTTGTTTGGGTGTTGTAATGTTTCTTCTATTTTTCATTTCTACTTCGGTTTGTTTCATCTTCTGGTTTGATGGCCAAATATTTGGATAAACTTTCACCAATCTAAACTAAATACCTTCTTTTTTGTTTTTTTTGTTTTTCGCAATCCCTTGAAATTTCTCTTTTTAATGCAATTTCTGATTGTGTTTCTGAATAGATTTTTGTGAATTACATTCCTGTAGAAATTTGGAGGTCTTAAGGAGGGGTAGATTATGATGTGCAATGGTTGCAATAAGAAATCTGCAAGCCCTAACTTTATGATGGATGGTTGCAATAGAAATTTGGGATTTTGTGTCTCCCTTTTGCTCGAATTTTCGGCTTCGGATGACCTGATTGGATTCAGGAGTGCTATTGAGGAGTATGGGCATGATATTGATGAAGTAAGTTTGTGGTACGGGAGAATTTTTGGTTCAAAAAAGATGGGATATGAAGAAAGGACCCCTCTCATGGTTGCAGCCATGTTTGGGAGTTTGAATGTCCTTTCTTTTATTGTACATAGTGGTCGTGTCGATGTTAATCAGGCTTGTGGTTCGGATGGTGCAACGGCCCTCCATTGTGCCGTTGCAGGTGGTTCTGCTGTTTCAGATCAGGTTGTCAAACTCTTGCTTGATGTTTCTGCGGATGCAAATGCTGTCGATGCAAATGGTTACCGGCCTGCTGACTTGATTGCTTCTGAATTTACTTTAGCCTCTTACTATTCGAGGAAAAAGGTGTTACAACAATTGCTAAATGGCCGTGGGAACAACGAAGAAGTCCTTGGTTCATCTGAGGTGATATCGCAGGAGCCACGTGAACTTTTAACGCCTCGGGTGTCACGAGATGGGATGGAGAAGAAAGAGTATCCAGTTGATCTCTCACTTCCTGACATAAAGAATGGAATCTATAGCACAGATGAGTTTAGAATGTATACTTTTAAGATCAAACCTTGTACAAGAGCTTACTCCCACGATTGGACGGAATGTCCATTTGTACACCCTGGGGAAAATGCAAGGAGGCGGGATCCGAGGAAATATCATTACAGTTGCGTCCCATGTCCCGAATTTAGAAAGGGCACATGTAGGCAAGGGGATAACTGCGAATACGCTCATGGAATTTTTGAATGTTGGCTTCATCCTGCTCAATATCGTACCCGTCTTTGCAAGGATGAAACTGGATGCACCAGAAAAGTCTGTTTCTTTGCTCACAAACCGGAGGACCTCCGCCCCTTATACGCTTCAACTGGTTCTGCCGTACTGTCCCCAAGATCGATGTGTGGTTCTTCACTAGACATCGCATCAATCAGCCCGCTTACCCTTGATTCTCCTCAAGCTTCGATACCTCATCCATCGATTTCGCCTGTGACAACTCCTAGAGTTTCTTCCCCAATGGGTGGAACCATGTGGCAGACACAATGTAATGTTGCTCCTCCGACATTGCAGCTTCCAGGTAGCAGATTGAAGGCTGCTTTGAGCGCAAGAGACATGGATCTAGATATCGAGTTACTTGGTCTCGAAATCCAGCACCGTAGACAGCAACAGTTAATGGATGAAATATCTGGTCCATCTTCCCCTTCCAGATGGAACAATGGCTTCTCGACTCCTGGATCGTTTCCATCCCCTAGAAGGAGAAATGGAGAATTGAATGGACTTGGAGGCTTGAATGCAGCTAACCTCGAGGATATTTTCGGGTCTGTAGATCCCACAATTTTGCCTCAATTACAAGGACTTTCATTGAATTCTGTGGGATCTCAGTTACAATCCTCTTCCGGGATTCAGATGTGCCAAACCCCGAATCAGTCTTTCCACTCAAGCTGTGCTAACAGCATTGGATCCCCTCCTGCTAGGCCATCTCAACTGTTTGGCTTCGACTCGTCTATGTCAACTGCAACAAGCATTCTGAATTCTAGGGCTGCTGCTTTCTCTACACGGAGCCAGAGTTTTGTCGAACGTAACGTGGTGAACCGTCATTCTGGACTTTCATCCTCAGCTACATCTGCAACTGTCAGGCCTTCGAATTTCCCCGATTGGGGTTCGCCTGATGGGAAACTAGACTGGAGAATTCATGGAGAAGAGCTCAACAAGTTAAGGAAGTCAGCATCATTCGGGATTCGCAGCAGCTCTCTAGCAACATCCACAATGCAGTCCATCGCTGCTGAGCCAGATGTTTCCTGGGTTCAGTCCCTGGTGAAGGATGCTCCGACCGAGAACAGCGTGCAGTTGAGTATGGACGAGCAGCAGCAACAACAGCTTTGTTATCTCGACAAGGGAGATTCAAAGAAAATGTACATGGAACAGGAGCAGTGGGTTTCCTAAGCTTTGGAGTTGGGTCACATTGTTTTGCTTCTATTTAATGAATCATATTCTGGTCATATATATTTATATTTTTTAAATGCTCATTGATATTCATCATTGTTTGGTAAGATAGATTTTCCCCAAAGGCTAGCGAAATCAAATATGGGCAGAAGGAATGTTTCTGCTCATTCCTTAACTAGTTCTTTCATTTCAAGAATAAATCTTACATTCAAGTTTCTTGTTTGTTCACTCATCTCCATTAAAATCTACTTTTTTTTTTTCTTCAGAAGTAAAATCTAGAATTGTCGAGCAGCTCAAAATGATAAATCTCACAATTATTTATATTTTTTCTTTTAAATTTCAAAATTAAAATCAAGTGTACACACAGTTTCTAAGTTGTCCAATGGTCAAAAGAGTTTGAGGATTTTTTTTATTTATTTATTTTTTTTTTTTTATGAGTTCGATTTATTGTGGTAACTTGTTTATTTAATTGCATCTCTTTGTATATGTTCTCAAAAGAGAAGAATTGGAGTTGGGTGTTATGTTTGTTACGAGAATAATCAATGCATACTTAAGCTCGTTTAGACATTCATGAATTTGAACCAATTAATTTAAACTCCTTTGTACAAAAATGGATTTAAAAAATGTTAAAACACAATAGTCACAAACTTTAAACTTGTTTAGGTTTTTAAAAATTTAATTTTAGTTCATAGACTTCAAAAAAAAAAAAGGTTTAAAAGATTTTCTTAATAAAAAGAAAGATGGAAGGATTTGAACCACAAATTTCTTGATTGTTAATAAACCTGTTTAGATTTTTAAATATTTAATTTTAGTTCATAGACTTCAAAAAATATATATGCTTGTTTTGACTTAAAATTAATTTTTATGATAAAAAGGAAGTTAATAGAAATTGACTATGTTAATTGTTTTATTAAAAGTAAAGACAAAATATGTAGTCTTTTTCAAATTTATGAATTTAAATAGTAATAAAAAAAAGACAAAATATCTCCACGCAATCTTAATTTATTTTTAAATTTTAAAGATTAAAATAGAACATATAAAAGTGGATAAAATAAAAGTATAAGAACAAAAACAAAACAAACTTAATTATTGAATAACTAAAATTAAATATTTGAAAATTCAGACACACAACAATAGAAAAATATAATGATCTAATATGTTTATATTTAATATAGTATAAGTTAAGTTAACAACCAAATATAATTACATAATAGGGTTTGATAATGAAGATGTGCACAAGGTAAATGAACAAATTCATTAAAAAACAAGGAAAGTGGAAATGCATATATAATATTATAAAAATATTATAATCACATAGTTTAATTTTAAAGGTTATAAATGAGATTAAAAAGTTATGAATCAATCAAAATGGTCAATGATACGTTGATGTCATTCTTTTGTAGTAATTGAGTTTAACATTCACGTCACGAGTTCGATTTTGAAAATCGATATTTAGTTTTTATTTGTGATACTAAGTCGATAGTTTATTTAAAATGATTTTACCAATATATCATCTTCTACGCGTATTTCGAAGATCAAAGGTTAAAGCAACAAAGTTCATTCCAAATGTGAATTATGACCATGGGGGCAAATTAATATATATATATATATATATATATATATTTTTTTTTTTTTTTTTTTTTTTAAAGAAAAGCTACAATGTTCATTGCAATAAATCAAAATGGGAGAGAAATTATGGAGCACTAACAAAAAGGCAATATATATTTTTTACTTTAAAAAAAAGTAAAATTTCTCTTCTTCTTTTGATGTACTCCTTTTCTTTTATGGTGTTGGTAGTGGAAAGATCACTGAAAAAGAAAGCAGGTTGCTATCCAATATATCCAACAAAAAGCCTTCTTCTTGCAATGCACACTAAGTGCCACCCTTTGTTTAACTCTCTACCTGCTTTGTTTATCCAAATTTTTTATGATTTTTTTTAATATTATAATGAATATTTACCAATTTATTTATACATTTTATTATTTCTTTATCAAACAAAATGTGCATAATATTTTTCTAAAATAAAATCATGATTGTTTGATAGTAGGTCATTTTATTCCTTTATTTAATCAACATTGTTTTTACTAACTATATAGTTTTATTTTCAAAATTTTAAACTATGCTAATATATTTATTTTTTAGTATATAACTATATCAACGTATAAGATATTTGACAAATAAAATTGTTAAAAAATAAATACTAATTTATTTTTATTATGTCAAAATTAGTTATAAGTCTAAAATTTCAAATTATTAAAAAAATGGTATGAGCAAAAATTAAAATTCATGTTATAATAAATTGCACTCCTAATACAGTTTATCACAATTTCTATAATAATAAATTGTACTTCAAACACCGTAAATTATAACCTACCGGCTATAATAATCCATCATTTATAATAACTCATTGTCTAAAGTAACTTAAAGAGTGTCTTAACCCCACAAGAAATTTGAGGGAGATAGAAAGTTTTTGGACAATTGAGATGGGGCTATATTGTATTATTATAACTCATTGTCTAAAGCCAGAAGAGCAGTAGCTCAGCAGTATCAATGTACACCCGAGGATATAAGGTTACGGGTTCAAATCCCCCCATGGATTTGTATTGAGGTCTTGAGTTTTCAGTGCATCTTGGTTTTGAAGCATGTAAAGGTAAAACCATAAACTTTTAACGCTTTATATAATTTAGCAAACCTAACTGGACTTGAAGCAATGTACCCTGGAAAATCATTTTGAACATCTATCTGGTGTAATTCCTATTTCAAATTCGCAGCAACAAGAAGAAGACGAACTGTTCCCATTTTTGTCACGAGTGCAAAATTTTCATTATAATCAACTTTGGTAAGTTGCCGATTACCTTGAACAACCAAGCGTCCTTTAAGACGTTCAATTTCACTAGCAGACGTATACTTGATTTTATATACCCAATCACTACTAATAGCCTTCTTGTCAGGAGGCAAATCCTCTAAAGTCCATGTACCATTTCGTTCAAGAGCATCAATCTCAACTTGCATCGCTTGATGTTTCATGGCCTCCTAAAACCATCTCGGTTCTTTACCCTTCAAGATTTTCGTCAAAAAAAAAAATGTGTTTGACAGAAAATTTGTTAGAATCAATATAACAAGCAATATTGAAAGGCTTACATGCGGAGGGAAATTGAAATGAGGGTGCAATGATTACAATCGAGTTTATTTGTTGTTTCATTGCCGTATTTGTAACATAGTTGTGAAGTTTGACCGAGGGAAGTTTTGTATGAAGTCCACGACTTAGTACCTCAACACCACTAGATTGGGCTTCATTGCTAGGCTTATACCAACACAATCATTATTAATACCCCTATTTATTGTAATACTCGCAGCGGGTGTCCCTTAAGTCAAACCATTATTAACATATTCATCATCCTTATCATCCCATAATGAAGGTTGAGAAAAATATATTTCTCATTGTAATCTTGCACAATCTAGAAGAGTCTCAATAAAGATGCCAACCCTTTTTACCAAAAGGATATCCAACAAAAATACACCTTTTAGACCTTGGGTCAAACTTGTCCTTCACATGAGGCTTATTCGAAGCATAACAAAGAAACCCAAAAACACGTAGACTACCATAGGATGGAGTTTGACCAAATAAGTACTCATGTGGAGTTTTTCCATTTAGCAACAGAGTAAGAGTTTTTATTTATAAGATGCACTGCGGCTAGAACATATTCACCCCAAAAATATTTAGGCAATTTCGCTTGAAAATGCTGTGCACAAGTAACATTAAGAAAATTCTTATGCTTACGTTCAACTCTACCATTTTGTTGAGCAGTATCAACACAAGATGATACGAATCCAATCAACGACCCATTGCATGTACCCGAAGGCCCTATTCCAAGGAGTAAGACAAAGAAGAATTAAGAGGCTTATACATTACATCTTCAAATGCTTGTCAATGCACAAGAAGAGACAAAACTTTTTTAGGCCAAATTCATTTACAACATAAGCACAACAAGTCAAGAAGAGAATAAAATGAAGATGACATGAAATGAATAAAGATGACATGAAGGAAATCATATATTGTGGAAATTCAACTTTGCAAAAATATTATTGAAGGAATTTTCCAGATTTCAAATTTATAGACTTTTTAAATTCAAACATTGTCTAACAAGCTCATTACTTAAGACTTTTTAGATGAGTTTGTTAGGTGTATTTAAATCCAATCTACCATTTTGTCTAGCATTTAAGCCTCTCAATTGATGTACAATTGACTTTTTACTTCCTAGGTCTTATTTTCCACAAAGTGCATTTAAGAGCTTTTTGAGACCTTTTGTATTCCAAACCATGCACGAAATTTCGGCCTTAAAAAGAGCTTGTAATACCTCATTTTGGACAGAATATTGATCAAACTTTGAGATTTCTTGACCCCATTTGGGGTTGTCTTTTTTTTTTCTTCAAATTTTTCTTTAGGTTTGAATGTAAAATCAATTCATTGAATTACTCTTGATCAAACTAATTCTAGAGTGAGTTGTCTTAGGATCTAAGAGTGACCATCATAGGTTCTGAGATCTAAGAGTTTTCACCATTATAACTTAACTCTTGGTTGGAAACAAGTGTTGAGTTTTTCCATATTTGTGAGTTTATAGAAGGATTCTTTTTTTACTAAATTGAGTTTCAATCATAACATAAAAATCTTGAATCAATTTTGCAACTTCAAACTTACCTATCATCAAATATACCCAAGTACCACGAGAGTAATCATCTACAATTGTGAGAAAAAACCGTGCACCACAACTCGACATAACACTATTAGGGCCCCAAATATCGCAATGAATTAAATCAAATGTATTAAGTTTTTTCTCACAATTGAGTTTTTCCATATTTGTGAGTTTTTAGAAGGATACTAGAAGGACCTCTAGCTTTGTAAAATCAAGCAACATTGGAGCTTTTCACAAGATGTTTGATGCAAAATGTCATTCTTTGCAAAAAAAAAAAATTTCAAATTAAAATATTCCTGATCATTGTCACTTCTGAAAACTTTAATTTTTTTTACTAAATTGAGTTCAATCATAACATAAAAAACTTGAATCAATTTTGCAACTTCAAACTTACCTATCATCAAATATACCCAAGTACCACGAGAGTAGTCATCTATAATTGTGAGAAAAAACCGTGCACCACAACTCGACATAACACTATTAGGGCCCCAAATATCGCAATGAATTTAATCAAATGCATTAGATGTGTTACTTGTACTTAATGAAAACGAATTACGAGGTTGTTTACCTATAAAAAAATATAATCAAAGTCACAACTTGTACCAATAAAGGCCCCTTCAGATATCAAAGATAACAATACCGATTTCAAGAGTCGAACTCGTGACGGTGGTGTTGAACTGGATAAACACCAAATAATAAAACCATCGCACCATTTTCCCTTCCCGCAAACCATCACTTAAAGACAAATTTTTCTTCTTTTGTAGTTGTAGTACTCTTTCAATTTGGAAACTCAACCGGTGATGATTTTTCACATAAATGATAAAATAATGAAATATTTTTAGACATGTGGTTCGATGCACGAGTATCAATAAT